>JAPYYT010000106.1:0-90867 GCA_030522565.1 Ceratosolen corneri | reverse complement strand
GCTGGGCTCAATCGTACATGTATTCCGCGATGATTTTAAACCGGGTTGCTACTTGCCTCTTAATGCTGGGTTCGCTTCTGCGCTCCACCCTGGGAGCTCTACCCAGGAAGGGAAGGATTCAACCGCGGACAAGTAGCGCGCTCACGGTCTGGGCGAAGCTTCCGATGATATAAGTCCATATAATAAGTGGCAACGGGGACGCTCGGATGTATGACCACTTCTGCGCACGAGACCCTTCCGCAATGGGCAGGAAGATGTAGAACGGCTAGGAGTACTTCTCTCGCTGCCGCGAGCTTGCGGTCCTATTTTATAGAAGGAGGGCTAGATAGGCTGGTGACAACGTATGGTGGGGTTTTTAACGAACTTTTCTACATAGCTAAGAGACAAAGGAAAGGGCTGTTCGCGACCGTTTGGATAAGGGTAAGAGGGGTGAAGACTAAGACGCTGGCGGGAGGGGCATTGTTACTAGGCGCTTTACAATTCAAAAACTCACAACGGTTTTTTCTCCTGGAAACACTGGAAGTATAAACAAAGTATAGCAAACACGAAGTATGAGACATTCCAACAGAATAATTTGAAATTAAAAGTCGTGAAATGATATCCGAATATTATTGCAAGAGTCACATTTAAAAGTAAACAAATATTCGCAAGTGACGACTCGAGATTCTGTCGGAATCGTGAACATTATGTTTGCCAAAAAATTATAAATTGTGCCATATATTTCTTTTCATTAAAACATAGCAAGAATAATTCATTAGAAAATTGAAGATATTTAAAAAATATCGAATTAAATTAAAAATAAAAAAGTGTTAAAAAGTAAAATAAAACTAATTATTTTAATTTTTAATACACAAATCATCTAATATAAAAATTTTATTTGAAAATAATATGATTAAATATTCATTCATATTTTATTTACAAAATTCAATGGTAAAAAGTATTATAATTATAATTTTGTTTTTATAGAATAACAATGGTTATAAAAAGTATAAAAATTAACCTTATGGTTTCAAATGTACTTCAAATTAATTAAAATTGAGATTTTAAATTTATTACGTGACAACATGTCATTATTTATAATACATGATTATCTTTAATATAAATGAAAACCATTCATTTAAATAGTAAAAAATAAATTCTTTACTATATATGCATCCTTTAACATACTTTGTTAATTTTTGTACCATTAGTTTAAACATTTTCAAATATATTTATAATTAATTACATTTGTTGTTTCTTTGTGCAAAAAATGTTAATTTGAACCATTTTATAAAATAAATGAATATTAAAATTTTGTTGTAATTTATATTCTTTATTGTGTACAGTATATATAAAGATGCTTTTGTAAGTTTGTCTATAAATCTGAAACACATTAAAGTTGCTTTTTGTGGCTTATGTAGATAAAAATGTAGTGTAAAAAATATTATATGGTAAAAATAAAAACAATAACTGTTTTTACTGTAATTCCTTATTTTGCTTCGTCTATTTGTATATATTATAAATTTGGAAAAATTATTAACACAAATGGGATGAATCTTTATATGTATATATTTTATAAGAATAAATTTATTAATTCTTTCATTTATTTTTCATTTATGACAAACAATTATATAATTTTTAAGTATTAAAGGAACAAATTACAAAAGGAATGAAATTTATAATGACCATTTTAATACAGATCTATAAAAACCAACAATTTAGAATAAAATTCAACGTAAGAGCTCTGATATGCATCGTATATAGATAACTGAACACATTATTATTAATCAATTTTTTTCTAACAATAATCTAACAATTAAATATTCCGACTATGTTAATAGCTTAAATTGTTTACCAATTTACTTGCTTTGGTCATATCCTTTTACAAATAATGCATCTCTGAATTCATTGTATATTATATATAAATATAAAATTTATTTTAGCAACAACAAATAAGCCAAGATATTTTAAGAATTGTCTATTGAATACAAAGTTGTTTTTTAAAAATTGTTATTGGCAGCTGTATCACAAATAAGTGAATATAATGAAATTCAGATCATTAAATTTAGAAATGTTTTCTGAAAAAAGATGATACCTAAAATTATCCTATTCATAATCTCAACTCTATATAATTAATAATCAATATTCGTTTCATTTTCCAGCTCTTTTTTAAAAATATAAGAATAATTATTAACCAGCAATATAGTATATTAACTTTAAGAAAATTTTATTAGTATAATTAATTTTAAACTAATTTTAAACTTCTAACATGTTATGTTTTAACAACACATTTTTCTAATTTAAATCGTTTATTTTATATAATTTAATATTAAAATTATAATCTAAATGGAGCTCTTTGTTCTATTGGTGTGGGTTGTTTTCCTTTTTTTTGAATGGATATCGACATTGATGTATCAGATACTCCAGATGGTTTTCTTGTTAATTTTGAAACTGGAGGTAAAGGAGTATTTGCACCACTGGATGGTGTTCTTGTTCTGATAGTAAAATTAATTAAAATTAGTGATGAAAATTGTAAGTACACATTAAATATTAGTTAAAATACAAATATTAACACTTAATAAAATACAATATTAACAATTAATAAGGTAAATAGCAAACATTGATTTTATTACCTAATTTTGGTAGTCATTGATATATTAGTTGTTGAATTGGTATGAGAACTGCTCCTAATATTTAAAAGTGACGAGTTAGTTAATGTTTAATTATGAAAACAAAATGAATAGTATTAAACAAAAATATTAACTAATAAATATGTTGAAATATCGTCACGATATTAAAAATGTAGCTGCAAATTATATTAGTAGAATTTATTTAAGCCATATACTATCCAAATCAATAGGGAAATAAATTATTTAATAATCTTGCAACACTTATAGGATTATAGAGTCAATCATGCCAGTATACCTAGTAGTATCAGTAGAATTAGTTGATTGGTTACTTTGAACTGAATGAGTGGAAATATTACTCATTGTAGATTGGGGATATTTTATCTCTATCTTTGCATACATAGGAATCTGTGATCGACTAAACCATTACCATTAATAGATCAATACATTATAGTATAAATTTTAATAAGGTTCAAGTTTATTTTGATTTTGATAAGTTAAGTTACAAATTCTTTATTTTGAATTTTAAGCTATTAAATAAAATAATTAATTCAAGTGTAAAGAAATAAAATTGTTAATATATTCATAATAACAATTGTAATAAAAAATAGAAGTATTAATATTATATCTACCACCAGTATTATAATGTCTATGCATGTGCTGATATTTTTTTTTCTGGAAGGTCTGTCATAGTTTAATAATTAAATTTACGACTAATAATGTAAAGGAATACTTTTCAATTTCAAATATTAGCTGAATAATGGAAGCTAAATATTATCGTAAAAGTACACTACAAACTTTGTAGTAAATTAAAAATGTAATGGATATTGCATGACACATAAAATTTTTAAATTAAATTAGTAACATTAAAAATAAAAAAATTAATATTTTTCATCAAATGTTTTCAATTAGATGGTTAATATTTTACCTAATCGAAGTTCCAACACCCGTGAGGGTTGGTATACTTGAGGCTCGATTCATAGAATTTAACCTAAAAATACGTTCCAGCATCAAATATAATTTAATTATAAATTAATGGTATATAATTAATTTTATTAAAATTTTAAAAAATAAATAATATTTTTTAACTATAAAATTTTTTTAATATACTTTAATTTTAGAAGACAAAATTTGTAAATATTTATGTTAATATTTATATAAAATCATTAACACAAAATGAATTCTTACTTTAAAATTTATTTTACTTTATATAAAATCTTTATAGGTTTTAAAACAAACCTGGATAGTGTGCCACTGGCTGAACTATCTAGATCAGTTGGAGTACGTGGTCGAGAAATAGAACCATTAGCATTAGAAATAGTTAGTCTTTTACTCGATACACTATTACGTCGACTAGATACTGATGTATTTCCACTCATTCTTCTTGGAATGCGACTTGGAATACTAGGATCATCTGTATCAGTGATTTAATGAATTACAATGGTTGCTCAAAATAGTTCATTATGTATATAAAAAATTTTCAAATTCATTAGTATAGTATTGTACTAAAAATATTCTCTGTAATAGTTTATTTTAATTATAAAAATATTTCAATAAAGTTTCATATAATACTAAAATTATGGATCTATTTATTTATATATAAATTACCAGTACTGTCTAAAGATTGTGTCGAACCATATCGACTAGATGGTTTGCTGCCTTGTTGTGATGTTGGTCTGCTACTTGGTCTACTTGTTGGTCTGCTAGAAGGACGACTACCTCCTATAATTAAATATTGTATTAGTGATTTTATAATTGCAAAGTTCATTAATAAAATTATGTAAAATAGTTATATATATGGTGTATGCATAGTAGCAACATTTTTTATATATTTTGAGGCATAATCAGATAATTTTAATATCTAGATAATCAAAAATAAATATTTAATAATCATTTATTTTAATGATTAAAATTATTATATATAAACTAAAGTATTTATTATTATTCAAAATAAATGAAATTTTTTCCTAGAATATGTTTTTATATATTAAAATTTATTTGAAAGTATTATACTTATTGAAAGAATAATGTTATAATAATACTATAAAAAAATTATTAATGAAATATAAATAAACATATCAGTATTGATGAAATTTGTACATTGATATATTGTTTCCATATATTTCTTTAATTATTTTTACCATTATAATCTAAGTTATTCTTACCAGGTGTTAAAGCACTTTTGTAAGATGTGTTTATTTTCCTGGTTGAAATACGAAAAGAACTGTCATTATCGCTGAGGCTATCCGATGTACCAGCACTCAATGATGTTCGCGAAGTTCTCATTTGTCCCATTGGTAGACTTCTAGCACTGCGTTCTCTTACCTACACATTTTTATTAAAATTGCTTTGTAATTAATTAAAATGTATTTATATTATCCTATAATTTGCTTTAAAAAGGACACTTATTTTTAATACATGAGCCAATAATTTTTTTTATAACTATATATTCTTATATTTTAATATCCTTATTTAGTATTTAAAATAAAATTCGATGTATTAACATTGCATTGATTACACAAAAATTTTTAAATGGCATCTAAACAACAGAATAAGCAATATAGCTAACACTAATTATATACATACCAATTCCTCCTAGCATTTGACACTTTCAACCATATTTAATATTATGACAAATACTATGTAATTTATTAACGGAAACTACTTGAATGCTTCATTAATCAAATTACTAAAATAAAAATAATTAATTAATATGGTATGAATTATGAATTGGTATTTAAACATTGAAGATAATATTCCTGATGATAAATATTTTACTTCTTTAATTAACAGAAAAACTATTAATATTCTGAGTGTAGATAATATATAAATACATAGTTTATTTCACTTAACAGGTAAATACCTTAAAAATCAAACTGGCAAACAACATTTAGCATTATTAAATATTAAAATCATGCAAATATATCTAAACAAGTTGTCAAAAACGATAATTTATGATTTAAAATACCATTAATAAACGCCACTGTATATTTATATAACAGAATTTAAAATATTACATTTGTTTACTCTTATTTTATTTCATTTAAAATTAAGAAAACTACTAATATTTTTTTTTAATTATTAAGTTAATCACATTATAAAACATTATTTAAGAATAGCGTAAAAATAAATAATAAAAAATGTTTATATTTATTAATTGAATGGAAAAATATTAACATAAACAATTAATAACTAAATAAAAAATTATACAATAATTATTTATAACAATATTGAACAAAAATTATAATTCCATTAGTCTTTATATTAAACAAAGTAACTTCAAAAATTTCCTTAGTTATTTAATAATACTAACTATAAAATATAATTACAATATTTTTTCCTAACATACAGAATATAAACAATTCAATATATTTTACTATAACAAAAATATAACAAAGCAAACATGGAAAGCATATTGAGTGCAAAAAATGTATACTATATTTTTGTTTGAGCATCAACAGATAACGAAGAAGCAGAAAAATGAAGATATTCTTATTATTTACCCAATGATAATAGGGAGCGTGCATGTGGAGAGGATACGAACATGGAAGATCCTCTTTTTGCCTCAAACTCTCAAAAATCGGCATCAGGTGACTCATAAACTCCTCCGCTATACCGCAAATCAATATTGTTAGTAACAACTAATTTTTCAACTAAAATTTCTCTTATCTTCCTTATGTACCAACAATTATTTGAATACAAGGATTCAATCGTTTACTAAAAAGATTATTACAAATAACCATTTCATTTCAGTGATCTTAACAAAAGACAATTGAATTAGTAAAACTAAATGTTATAATCTTTTTGTAAACATGAAATCAACGATTTATGGAAAACTTCTGATGACAAAAATCACATCTCCTGAGGTATGTATATCGTATAAGAAATTATTTAGTAGCTTCGTCCTTAAATTATTGAAATCGTAATTTTTCTAAATATGCCTTGTTGTGTATGGATAATTTATATTTTCACATAAGGTAGTCAAAAGTGCGATTTACAGAAGAGAAATTAAAACTGTAGCTTGAGCGTGAAAATAAATAAGAAAAAAGCATCTACAATCAAAGAAATTCCACGTACAACTACTGAATAAACCTTAAGCTTATAACTGGTTCTTATTATATAGTGTTAAAACACTTGTACTTACCATATTCACACGATGATTTACTTTTTATATCGTATATGTACATATGTGGTTTTATATATTATTGTGGTCAAAAATAAATGTTTTAAAACTTAAAATAAAAAAATTATATAACTATTACCAATAATAAATAAAAGGTCAATTACATACCTTCAAATATAAAAAATTTGAACACAAAAAAATATGTATTCATGATTATTTTAACGTTAAAATATTATTTTCTTAACTCTAATTGCATAAAACATAAAGAAGACATAAAATAATCAAGAATTATTTACATGACTGAAAAATAGAGATCTTCGCTAGAGAATCATTTCAGCTATGTATTTCATTTTCTTAGATAAACATAATTGTATTTAATTTTGATGTAATTGTTTTATTTTTTATATAATTTTAATATACATTTAAATATTAGAATTTATGTTTGTTTCTAAATTATTCGGACAAATTTGCGAGAATAAAATACTAATATTTTTATTTTATAATTATACGTAAGCCATAATTTTTATTAAAAATTATATTTATTAAAATTAACAAAATTTTATTTTTGCACATCTAAAATGTGCTGATTTTGATGAAAAAAAAAAACAAATTAAAAATCAATTTAAAAATAAAGGAAAAAATATTAAGAAATTCAAATCTTTTAGTAATGAGTATATCTCATCAATCATCAAAATTACTATAAAAAAATGTTTGAAAAAGGTTGTAGTTGAAGAAAAATAGCAATGAAAAATTCCAAATAAATAATAAATAAAAGAAAATAAAAAGTTGATGTTAAAGGACCTTTACCTTGGTAATCGGTCCAGCCGACGACAATTGATTACGCGTTGAAGCGGGGCTTGGTTTGGATCTGAAGGCCGTCATGGATTGGCTCACCCCGTCAGCCAGTATAAATTGCTCCCTCAGCTCAATGTTCGTTCTTCCCTTGGCTAATATTCAATGTTGCGTGCACGCAGTTAGTCGAGAAGCATTAAAGGGAGATGCAGGAATTTTTCGACAATGGTTTCAATAAGAATTGTTTACATACAAATAAAATGTCAAAAATGTAATATATATGAACAACAAAATGTATTTAAACTAATTAAAATTACATTTAAAATAATAATTTATAAAGTTAAATAAATTATTATAGGGTTCATTATAAAATTATTCAAAAATAAAAATAAAAAAATAATTTAAAAAACATTTATTATATAAAATGAAGCTTAATTATTTACTATTGTAAGTTGAATAGTAAAGACATACATTAATATTAACCAATTGGCATTTAACAATTTTAACAAGAGCTATTAAAGTACTACTTAATAAAAAACTAAATTTAATAAATAATCTATTTTTCTTATAAATTTTATAGCAAATAAAAAATTTTCTAAATAAATGATTTAAATTATGTTTGAAAAATAAACATTTTTAATGCAAAATTAATTTATAAAATAATAAACATTTTTTAAATACTTAATAAATAATGTGTTTAATTTTAATCCATAATATATATAATTATACGTATAATATAAAGTATAGAACATGAAGAAATGCTTTCAAATAATTATAATAATAAAAATTATTCCAAAACTAACAATTGCAAATTCTTCTTTATAAACTAATTAATATTATTCGATACAACTATAAGTTAAAATATTTATTAAGCACAGAGTTAAATGTTAAAAGTTATAAATGTATCAGACATACTTAATATTTAGAACTCATTACAATATCACATCACAAATATAAAATTTATAAAATCATTTTATAAAGAAAATTTTATTATTAATTATTATTAAATAAATTTTCCATTATATGTAAATTAAATAATTGAATCAATTTTTAATACAAATATTTGAATTTTTTCTTATTAAATTATGGCAATTATTTAAACAATTAAAATAATATATATGAAAAACCAGTTATATTTACAGTGTAATAACGTTTTTCTATTAAAATTCATTGTTTAAATAAACTGACAAATTTATAAAATGATTGTAAATAAGATAAGAAAATAATTTTAAAATAAAATAAAACCAAAATAAGCTTTTATTAATTTAATATTCTACTTAAAATGAAAATAAAATTTATTAAATAATAGGATTCATAGGAAGTTGGAAATCAAGTTGATAAGTTATTATGTAAGTCTCACCAAGCGAATACCAACTCTTAGGTGGCTTTAATTAATTAGTATCCAGCAATGGCATTAACAAACTGACAATAGTTTAATGGAATGATATAGATTTAAAAAGATGATTGATTAAACATAACAAAAAAGTTTTCAGTGCAGGAAATATGTAAAAGAAATCAAATAAAATATTTAGCATTGTTATAGGTTTACTAATAATATTTTATTTATATAGAACCTATTGCATCAACCATTTTCACATAAGGTGATTTAAAAAAATCAATTTTGATTATAGTATAAAAAGTAATAGATAAAGAATAGAAAATTATTTTTCTTTTACATGACTTTTTATTTTTAAAAATATCAATTAAGAGCTAAGTAAAAGCAAAGAAAGCAAACACTATCATCAGTATTTACCTTGTTATTCGCAAAGATACAAGTAGTTATTTAGTTAATTACATTATTTTTGTTACCTCAGGAGTTGAGATTAAGAATATTAATAAATGAAATTATAAATGTTAAATCAATTTTTACAATTTTTTATTTTATTTAAATAAGCTATTTTAAATATGGTTTTTATTTCATAAATTTAGTATCTTCACATTATACGGTGTAAATTTCTGAACTAATTATAATAAAGTAATGTATTATTTTACAAAATAATTAGTTGATTTAAAAATCAATATTAAATTATCTAATGGAAAATTAATATTTATAGTATAATAATTTTTTATATATATATAAATACTAATCATTTAACATAAGCAAAAAAAAAGATAAAATTGCATTATAAAGTTATGAATATAATCATAATCTACTTTTGTATAAACTATAATTAAGATTAAAAAAGAATTTTTAAACTTACCACGACACGGATCATTTTTTAAAAGAAATTCATCTAGAGCAACCCATCCACCTCCAACACGAACCATAACAGTTGAGCGCAAAATTCTAACTAATCGAAGTTTCTGACTATCGCCAAACTGAATATAAATATTTATATAAAAAAAATTAAAATGTAAATAGACAAATTAATACATGATTTTTTTGCATACCCTATATTTTCCCTCTCCTACTTGAAATACTCTAAACTTTTGTCGACACGTACATAGCATAACTAATCGTTTAACTTCATCATGAATTTTATCAGTATCATTATATGTACGTCTTTCTTCCCAATCGGGCCTCAAAGCTGCTATGAATTCCTTCCAATCAATAAGACCTTCACCATGACGATCAAATAAATCAGCAACAGCACCCATTTCCAGTCGAGAAGTGTCAAATTCTATAAATAACATTGTTTGTTTTATTTACTGAAAAGCTTACAGTTTAAATTATATTTTGCTATGTAAAACTTACTGGTATTGAGAATTCCCTGAATAAAATCATCTCTTGGAATGAGTCCATCATTGTTTTTATCCATTTTTCTGAATAAATCTGTTAATCGAGATTTTTTGTGATTCATAAACTTTAAAAACTATAAAGAAATAAAAACCCTTTTTTAAATAATGTAAATAACATAAAACAATATATTGTATGGCCTTTATTGATTTATTAAATAAAACGATTACTTTTTTGCGCCAATCCTCCCAACTAAAATTCGCTACTCGATTCAATTCTTCAATATAATTCAACTCATTTTGGAGTCGTCGTTGACGCTCCCATGCCAACATCCAAACGTTTCTCCATTTATCCCAAAGAAATTTGACTCGTGGATTACGAAACTCAAGTTCAATTCCTTTACTAAAATAAATTTAAAAGTAAAAATATTTTTATTATATTATTATACGCATTCATTAAAAAATACTAAATTAAATTTTAATTTTGACACCACAAAATAAAATTTTATAAGCTAATTTAATTTTTTATTATTATAAATACAAAATTACAAACATTTTTGTTATGTTGAATTACAAGTGCTGTTACTACTATTTAGTAGCTAATAATTAACTAAACCCATTAATTTATAGATTTATAAGACAAATTCATAAATAAATAAATTTATTTTGTGATAAAATATGATTAAAAATTATAATTAACTTTATTTAATATTGATATTTTATAAAATAGGAAGAAATTAAAGGATTGTCGAAAGGTTGAAAAAAAAATTTCTTTGGAAAAGTTTAAAATTTTACTATGGCCTTGATTTTATAAGAAATACCTAATAAATAGAATAATTGTAATTAAAGTATAAAGACCTTCCTTTTGGTGGAAAGCGTGGGCCAATATGAGGCAATGAGAGATCTGGTGTTTTTTCTCGACCTGGACTGGTTCGGCTAAACAATAACATGCCTCAAATCATTCAAAAATTTCTAGTTGACACTATTTTATAAAAAATATTACTAATTGCACTTTTATAGTATTAGAAAAATTTTTAATTATAGTTTCGTATAAATCGAACACTTGTTTCTATTAACAAAAATAATTATTTTTAAAATTGTATTAATGTACATCATATATTATAATATAATGAATTGTTTAACCTATACAAATATAAATTGAGTAATATATGACAAATAAAAATTTGATATTTTATGTATAAAATTCAATGTTGAAAAATATAGATCATCTTTTTCATATCTATATATTACTATAAGTAAGAATTAATTATTTATTTCTGTTGTTATAATAATACAAAATACTTAAATACATTAATAAGTGTTTTTAATATTTACAAGTTGAAATATAACCCTTTCTTATATAAATAAAAAGGAAATATATTTTTAAATAATATTTAATTCAATATAGATTAAATTTTGAATTTTACATATATTTATGTACGAATGCACAGACAATAAAAAATTAAAAATCTATACCTTCCACGTTTAAGTGACTGGAACAGATCTCGGCTTCCTTTGAAGCTACAGAATAATAAGATGACTATATTGAAAATTGATTATTTAAAAGAATTAAAAAGAATAAAAATTATGATGAAATTTTAGAAAATTAAACATTTGAGATATAGTATTAAAATAAACAAATTAATAATTACTTTGTAATTTAAAAATGCTTTAAAATTATTTGATTTTACATATTTATTTATTAATAATAACTCATACCTTTGTTTATAGAGCGGTACTTGTTCATTATCATTTTCTTGGTATTGATCCTTCCTATAGTTAATAAATTTAATACAACATACAAAAACATGAAAATGTATATTATTTAGTAAATAAAAAAATAATCAAATATTCACAGATAAAATTGAAATGCAAAACTAATTAATCGTTGTTTAAATCGCAAAAAAATTCAATGTTAATAAAAATGTTACAATTACATAAAGAAATAAAAAAAATCCAGGCTAAATCTTAATAAACTATTCTAAATAATTATAAATAATCATGAAAAACAATAATATTTAAGGAGCAAACATACGTAAACGTGGATAGTTTGCTCTTCAATAATTTGCGTGAATCCTTAACAGGCTTAATTTGCCTTGCTTTACAAATACGATCTACTTCATTTTGTCGTCTAGCTGTATTTTCCATAAATTCTCTATGTTCAGAAATCAATGTCTCCAGAGTAAAACGATTATCTGACAAAGACTCAGCCTCGAGGCTAAGCAAAGTATTTTCGAGTCCTTCGAGCCAAGCAAGTAATTCTTCAAGCAGGTTATCGAGATCCTGTTATATAATAAATAATATAAGACTTTTTAAAATGTAAATATTTATACAATATGATGAAGAGTGAAATAAATTAAAAGAAAATAGAATTTAAATTACCTGAAGACCCTGCATGTGACTTTCGAGTCTTTGATTACGTTGATTCGCCCAAGAAGCTACTTCTTCCCACCTAGATTGAATGATAGTAATCCAATGTTTAATGACAATAATTCCATCAGGATGTGCTTTAATAAGAATAATACGAGCCAATTCAAGAGTATTATCTTTTTCGATTTCTTTCGTTTGCAATTCTTTTAGAAAATTTTTGTGTTCCACAAGTTGATTTTTACTCTCTTGCTCGTCTTCAGGTAATTGCCCGGTAAAACGTAATTTCATTTCTGCGTTACTGAGCCATTCAAGAAGAACGTGAACTGCTTTGTGAAGTCTCTCAGCATCTTTAAGAGCTTCTTTTAAACTTGAAGACTTGCAATTTGATAGCCTAGTAACTATATTCCAAAGTGAGTGTAGTTCAGATAACTGATACCTAATAGTGGATGCATCTTCGAGCGTAGCTTTGTTTTCAAGTCCTTGACCAGTTTTCGTTACTGAGTCCATCTGCATGGCACGTGATTCTAGGTCACTTTCTAAACTTCTATGTTGTTCGACTAAATTAGTTACAGTATCAAAATCACCATAAAGTGGTCCGCTATTAGATAACAACTTCTCCGTTTTCTGTAACCAGTCAAGTAATGCCTGTACAGCGTCCTTAAATTGTCCAGAAAATAACAAAGCTTCTTCTAATTTCCTTTGTCTATCAACACTTTTATTACAAGTCCTCGTCCATTTATTTTTTAATTCATTCAAAAGTTCACGAAGTGCTACTTCATCACTTTTAGGTGCTTTATCTTTGAGTATCTTACCACTTTTCATAATTGTATCATAAATGCCTTGCTTTCCACTCAATTCCTTTTGAATTTCTCGATGCTTTTGCAAGCGAATTTTGATTTTTTCAGGATCATTACCTCCCAAACTGTCAATAACAACATCATTTAAAGTTTTTTCAGTTTCATCCAACCAATTCATTAGATTTGACCAGCCGTCATGGAAGTCACGTGCTTCTTTATATCCGTGATCAAGAGCTCGTGTTCTATCGGCTGATTTGGAAACAACTCGCTCCCATCTAAAAATTTAACAATTTTATTCATCTATTTTCTTATCATTTCATATTATATCGATTTTAAATCAACAATTTCTCAGTTATAATTAATTTAGCTAGAAATATAACATACCTGTGTTGAACGCTAATAAGAAGATTTTTTATAAGAATAACGTCTTGTTTTTGAGAAAAATATTTCAGATGTGTTCCCTTTTTATCAAGATTCAACATAGTTTCTCGATGAATGCCAACATCTTTTTGAAATGCTTTATGCTCTTCTATTTGTTCAAGAATGGTTTCCATGATTCGTGAGACTGGCTTCAAATTAGTAAGAATTTTTTCTGCATTTGTAAGCCAATTAACAAATGTCTGAAGTGCATTATGAAATTCGGTAGCTTCTTTTAAAGCTATCTCAAGTTTGATTTTTTTATCACTCGCCCGAGAAGTTACATTATCCCAACGTTGCTTAAGTGTTCTAAGATTGTGATTAAGGCTAGATGCACTATTATCAACTGTGCGTTTCATATACTCCTTACCTTGTTGTAAAACTGTTTCAATTTTGGGTCGATTTTGCTCGAGCTCATTATACAACTCCATAAAACGTTCAAGTTGTTCAGACGCTGTTTCAGGAAGACCACCTACAGGTTTTGATGCAACAATTGCGCTATCTACATCACCCAGCCATGAGAGCAAATCTTGAATTTCGGCAGTAAAAGACTGAGCTTCACGTAGGACATCTTCAAGTTCTCGTTGTCTATCCGCGGCACGCTGCAAAAGATCTTGCCAGCGTCGATTTAATGTACTAAGTTTATCGGTAGTCGTAGAAGCTTCTACGGTATCCTTTCCATCCTCAATGAGTTGACGTCCAGCATCATTGAGAGTATCAACACTTGTTTGATGGGCTTGAATATCATTAACTAAAACTTTTAATTTAGCAAGTTCAACTTCAATGATTTGAGAATCACCAGCAACAGGTCGTAGTTCATCAAGCATTTGATCTGTTCGATCGATCCAGACAAGCAGTTCATCTAAGGCATGTTGAAATTGTCCCAGTCGTAATAATGCATTTTCTAGTAGACGTTGTCGCTCAACGACTCCGCGAAGTAGTTCATCCCATCTTCGGTTCACTGCTCCTAGTGGTTCTTTAATAGCTTGGGCCTGTTCTGATGATGTTCTTTCTGTTAACTCCGTAGCTTGTCTGTTAAAATGTGTTTTTGTAATTAGTTATATTTAATTATTAACTTTACTTACTCAAATAATAATTAATGGCTTAAAATAGTAGTGAAATATTTATTATAGATATTTTATAAAGTTATGTATATTTAAATACATAAATTTAAATAAATATTTTATAAATTAATTCTATTAATATAAAAATGAATTTTAAATAGTTTTTAATTTTATATAAATAATATGAAAAAATTAGAGAAACATACCTATTTAGAGCTTCAACTTTGACCATACGAGGATCAACTTCAGCCTTAAATTGAGCCAATTCTTTAATTTGTTTTTTAATTTCATCGATGTCACTACCAAGCGATCCCATGCGCTCAAAATTTTTCTCAGCTTCTTTAAGAAAACTATGCAAATCATCCAGAGTACCATGAAATTCCATGGCTTTCTCCATAGCATCAATGAGATTTTCCTCGCGTCGTGCATAAAGTGCTGTAACGCTATCCCAAGCTTGATCAAGATCTTCGATGTGCTTTCGTACTTCTGGCTTATCTGGTTCACCACATAAACCCATCAATTCTTGGCCTGATTGACGAACTTGTTCGACATCTGGTTTGGTTTGGTCTATTTCTTGACGAATTTCATGCAGCACTACTTGTTGACGCTCGATAGCAGTTGGTTGGGCGGCTGGCGGAGCCTGACTAGCCAATGCATCTTGCAATTCTGTCAATGTTAACATAACACCTGATAACTCTGACCAAAAACGCTCCGCTATTGTTAATGCTTCATCCAAACTGTGTGCTCGAATGCTCGTAGCTTTATGTACATCTATCCAAAGATTATTGAGTTTATCTAGCTTACGTCTTATGTCACGTACTGCAGGATCTGAACGACCAGCAGCTTTATTAATAACATCATCGGCTGCACGACATACTGCAGCAAATGCTTCTGACCGTTGTGCTAATTCATCGGCAAGAGCTGCATTTTCTTCTAATTGATCACGAAGTCGGGATGGATGTGCACTTACAGGTTCGGTTATACACGCTTGCTCAGCTGTACCAGTAAGAGCACGCAACATCCCTTCGAGTTTGTCAGAAAATTGAGATGATTCTTGCAGTGCAGCTTCAAGTGCTTGTTGTCTGACACGTAAACTAGTACGTAAAGCCGTATATCGTACATTGTCTCCATCGAGAAGTTCTTGTAATCGATCAGATTCTTCTTCAGTACAAAGATGCATTAATGCTTCTCCAGTTTTGTTGAGTTTCTCAATGAGTGGCCGATGTTCAGTAATACTTTGTAACAGTAGTTCATTTCTATCCTGTTGTAATGCTATAAGTTCTGGACGCAGAGCAGGCATTGATAAAGCTGCTACTTGTTGTTCGGCTTCTTCAAGCCAGGCAACTAAACCTAAGTGACTGTCGCGCAAATGTTCTGCCAATGGCAACGCTTGTTCAAGAGCGGCTAGTCGTTCTGCCGCAAGCACTCCCACAATATCGGCAAGTTCACGTAATTCCTCCACACGATCACGAATTGACGTATTGTCTTCGTGTTGACTAAGTTCACGGATCAATCGTTTAGCAGCTGCCAAAATGTCACGTGCACGGCTACGTTGCCCCGACACATCATCATTAAGAGCACGATGTTCTTTTAATTGAATGCGAACAACTTCAGGTTCACCGCTTGGTCGTTCTGCATCACGTAATTGACTATCAGCTTCACGAAACCACTCGAGCAATTCTTCGGTATCGCCAATGAGTTCGAGAGCTCGTTGTTTATTGAGATGTAGTCGTTCAGCCTTACGCTGAATTTGTTCGGATATTGTATCAAAACGTCGATTATCACGCGTTACGAGAGCCTCGATACTTGCAGCACCTTCACCAGGAGAAACTTGACAGAGTTGTGGTCCAAGTATATTAATACGTTCAAGCATCGGTCGGATCTCAGTGAGCTCAAGCTCAAGACGAATAAGGTCTTGTTCACGTGGCTCAGCTACTTGAAACATATTCTCGGCATTCTGCATCCAATCCATAAGGCGACTATGATTTTCATGAAATTGACGGACAAGCGGAAGTAATTCTTGAACTCGTTCTAAAAGCTCTGCACATCGTATCGATAACTCACTGTAACGTCGTCTAAATGAATCGAGCTTGTCTTTCAATTGTAATGCTTCATCCGCAGAAATATGTCGCATAAGTTCAAGTCCTGCTTCTGTCGTATCATTAAGTGTCACTCGCCGTGGTCCAAGTTCCTCATTAAAATCGGAAAGATCTTCGAATTGTTGAAGTAATCGCTCTGTGTGAACAGCAAGTAGGCGATATTTGCCTAACTGAGTCTCCATGCTTTCCATCCAGATCTGAAGTTCCTGATAACTAAGTACTAAATGACGCAAACCTTGTTTAGAATGCTGCAATAGTTCAGAAAGAGCTTGAGATCGTTCAACCAGCACTGAATATCGATCAGCAACTTCCTGTAATTTATCTGCTAGAGCTGTTGCCTCTTCTTCCCCAACAAGAGCCATGAGGGTACTTGCAACATCGGTGAGTTCACTGAAATTGATTTTCTTTAAAAGTATATCTTCATGTAATTTTGCATGTTCATCAATACACTGTTGTATTTTCTCCTCATCTGTTGGCACAAGTTCCATTTCACGAATTTTTTTTTCACTACGTTCAAGCCAACCGACCAATGGTATTAATTTATCTTGAAATTCTTTGGCTGCAACCATAGCATGTTCAAGTGCTAACATTCGTTCAGCCGCACCCTCTGTCAAGTTATCAAATCGACCCATTAAATTCCTTAACTGCTTTTCGATGGTTTTACACTCTTTTGAATCACCACTTGAAGCTACATCTTGACCCATTTTATATAGTGATGAAATTGAATTTTGTCGATCAAGTAGCATCTTCTTTAGAAATTTTTGTTCTTGCAATTGTGCTTTTGCAACTTTGTAATCTGATGATGGCGATTTTTGATTGGTAACCATCTCTTCTGTGTCAGTGAGCCATTTTGCTAGTCCATCAAGTGCTTCTTCAAATTTACCGGACTGTAGAAGTCCAATATCCAAACGTCGATCTCGTTCGCTTAACTAGATATTAAAATATTAATTGATGTATTCAAATTTATATAAAAGTTTAAGTTTATACAATTTTACTAACCCTTTCTTTCAAGTTGTTCCATTTTTCATTCATTTTATCTAAATCCCTCTCAATAGTGCTAGTACTGACATCTCGTCCAGCAGTTTGAATGAGTACTTGACCAATAGAATTACAGTTATCAATCGATCGATTAATTGGTTCAATTCTTTCCGTTTTTAAAGTTCTAAAATCATCTTGTTGTGTACGTATGGAATCAACATCAGATGCTACTGGTTTAATTTTTGAAAACTGTTCGTGAACGTTATTTATTTCATCTATAATATTAGCGTGAATTTGACAAAATTGTTGTAGTCTGTTGAGTATATTATTAAGTTCTGCTTCGCGGTCATATACACGTTCTTCAAACTTTCCAAGCTGTTTTTTTAATAATTCGATCTGCTCTCTTGTTGCTACTGCATCAGTGGCAAAACCCGAGTCCACAAGATTTTCCCCACTATTTACTAATTTTGTAACTTCATCAGACAATTTAGTAATTTTAATTTCAAATTCTCTAATCTTTTCGATTTGTTCACGTACAATTCGTATATCACGACCAGAAGGCCTGAGAACGTCTAATTCCATTTCCAGACTGGACAATTCATGATTAACATTACGAAGAATATCAGTAAATTGGGCGACAGCTGTTGCTGCACTTTGAAGCTCATTACACCTATCATCTAATTTAGATTGTAGATCTTCAATTCGATCAACAATACTATCTACTTCATCTTGCAAATGGGTAGCATCTACTCCTTGATCACCAGCTTTATGTACTAAATCGTTTGCCTGTTGACGTACAGCTGAGAGAGGCCGTTTTAGGGTCACAGTTTCTTCTCGTAAATTCTGAAAAATATTATATTTTTTTATATAATTAAATAAATACAAGTAAAAATAATTTTATTGTAGTTTACCTTGACTCGGTCAAGTAATTTTGGATCCTTAGCAGCTCCTCCAAGAGCATCATGAGACGCAAGTTTATCTTCACATCTTTGTAGAGAATGCTCCAAATCGCGCAAATTTTCATTAAAGTTTGTTAAATGTCTAGCCGTATCTTCAAGTGATTGTGTTTGTTCTAATAGATCTAATACAAAAAGAATTAAAGTATTTAGAAAGTTTAGATAATTCAAATACTTCATTTATAAATATAATTACCATTATTTAATTTATCCCAGCGCGTTTTCACCGTACTTAATTCACTCTTAATAATATCTTTGTCAATATCGCAAGCGGATACAAAAGTCTCTGCGAGAGTATTATTGTTTTCAAACTCACCAGATTTTTTCCACACTTCATTTTTAAAAGATGAAAGTTCTTTTAGTTGCTTTTCGATATCCTTACGTATAAATGAGGTGGGATTTAAGCTTTCGAGTTTATCTTCGGCCAATCGTAGCCATGGATAAAAAACATTCTGAGCTCTGTAATACTTATTGCTGTGTGATGCACAAGTCTGCAATTTTGTATGCCTATCAAGTATGTCTTTTTTCAGTCGGTCCCATTGTGATTGCATTCTATCCAAGTCTCGTTGCAAATTTTTAACATCAATTTTTTGAGATTTGAGGAGAATATCACGACCTTTGTTTAACAACATAATAACTTCATGCTCTTTACTCATAACATTTCTGTAGATTGGCTAAAATATAAAATAAATAAAATAATACATTTATATTTATAAAATCAATAATGAATGATTAAAAATAAATAAGTTTAAGAAAATATTGATGAAATTAAGCAATTTTTTATTAAAATTTAATTTGAAATACCTCATGATGGTCAAGTTGTTGCTGAAGCATTTCACGATTAGCTGATACTAACAATTTTTCCGACATATTACCAAGTTCATCTGAAAGCCATCCAAGAGTTTTGCTACAAGATGCTTCAAATTGCCTCCCATCTCTGAGATTTCCTTCAATTTCAGCTTTTCTATAGTCTACCTTTTTCTGTAAATTATTGTAAAGTTTTCCAACTAATACAAGTTTTCCTTGAATATCAGATTTTGAAGTTGGATCACTTAATACATCACAAAGTTGTGCAGCAGCAGCTTCGGCGTCCGCTAATAGTGGTCGTTGACCTTCAAGTTGTCTTTCTAAGTGTTCAATTTTACGCAATTGTTCTTCTGGATTTTTTTTAAGAGGAAGATCGTCTAAATTATCTGAAATTTGTTGTAAAGCGTTATGTAAGCGATTAAGACTAGCGTCGAATTCACGACTGGTATCAACAGCATCTCCGAGACTTTGAGCACGCTCTTCAAGACGACTTAATTGATCAGCCCATCTTTGTAATATATTATTTAATTTCAGTCTGATTTCATGTCCATCTGAAGAATTAATTGATACTTTAATCAATACATTTTCTCCAACCTCATTTAAATGATCAAGTTGTGGTTGTTGAGTTTTAAATTCCTCCCGAAGAACTTGAACTTGTTGTACTTGACTAGCCACGATCCTTGGATCCGATGAAATAGGACCTAAGGCTCCCAACATTTTTTCTTTTGCTCCAAGCCAAGAAATTAAACCTTCATAAGTATCATATAGTTCTTTGATATCCTCAAGAAATTTTATTCTATCTTTACATTTGATCGACACTGAATTCCAACAATTAGCAACATCTTCAAGTTCATTATTTAATTCACTAACACCAATTGCACCGTTTTTACGCTTCACAAGATCACGTACTTGGATTTTTGTACTATCTAGAAGAGATTGCTTTTCATACATTTCTTCAATCACAAATTTAATTTGTTTAACTGTTTTATCAGATTCTTCTTTTGTTATTGGAATAATATCATTTGGTAGTTGATGTTGAATCTATAAATAAATATAATGCGTGTTTATATTTTACATAGATTATTTTTAAAATATTGTAATAAAAATTAAAATATATAACATTACCTTATCAAGAAATTGCGATAATATTTTTAAATTTTCTAGATATTTTCTTAATTCTTCTCGACTAATATCAAGTTCATTTTGGCGATCAGTTATTTTAACTCCTAGTAATCCATAACGATTATTGATTTCAGAAAGTTGTTGTTGAACTAGAGATAGTTCTTCTAAATGAAAACCTTCTTCACTGGAATGTCGACTATTGAAACCATGGCTACCGTCTGAAGAAATTGGACTTTGATTTACGTAAGATTTAGTAGGGTAAGATGAACGGCCATCTTGTGACATACGGTGTACTAATAAAATATTAAATGTTAAAAAATAATAGAACATTATAAATAGAAAATTATTGTAATTGAAAAAAATTAATATTCTAATCATCCAATATTGTTTCAAAAATTTTTGGAATTTTAGTTTATTTAAACAAATAAAATATTACAAAGATAATTTGTACAAAAAATTATGCTGGAGATTATATAAAAATTATTAAAACAAATGAAAAATAGTAAGATAGAATAATCATACATGGACTAGGAATGTTTAGCCTTTTTATAGGACTGCTGCTACCTCGCGGTCTCATGGGACTGTCACTTCTTTCTTTTATTAAATTGTCATATGCAATACCGACATTATTAATGTTGTCGATATTATTACTATAATCCCGATAGTTTATTTGTATAAGTTTTAATTCTTCAACTTGTTGTTTGATTTTTTCAAGATTTATAGCTACTAACTCTAACGATTGTACTCGATTTTCAACACAATTTAACCAATCTAAGACGTGATTACGAAGTTTTTCATAAGTAGAAAGTCGTTCTGCACGTGACTTGCTTAATTGATGCTTTTCATCTAGAAGATTACCAAGCGCTTTCCATTGAGATTCTATAATTTTAATATGATCCCTGATTAATACTGCATCTGTTATATCTTTTTTAGATGTCAAGCTCTTTCCAATAAAAATAAGATCCTCATAATTGACGCATTGATCTTTACGTTTATCATAAAGTTGTATCATTTTTCCTTCGTATTCAGATATATTAAGAGTATGTAAATCTTTTGACTCAAGAAGTTCAATCATATGAGCATACCAATTATCAAACTGGATGCCACCAATATGAAATTTATTAAGATCATGAGATACATTGTTGAGAAACTCGCTTCGGTGAATTGATTTATCCATAAGTTTTTCAAATCTGTTTTGAATATCTTTAAGCTTACTTTCATTACTTTTAGCTACTCTTAAATTATTTGAACTCTTAAGTAATTCCTCAACAATATTACTTACAGCTTCTATACTGACTCGATGGCTATCTAAGTCGGTTTGTAATAAACGTTGCTCCCGTTGTTGTTCTTCTAAACGTTCTTTTTGCAAACTTGCTGGCCGAAAATGATTCCTAAAATAATCAAATTAGTTCAATAAATATTACAAAAATATTAAATATGTTTAATAACTCATAAAATTTATCAAAATAATTAAAAAAATTTTTACTTGTATTGACTCTCAGCATTATTGAGCCAAATGATCAAATTATCTAAAGTATCTTGTATTCCTTGGCATTGGACCAATGCCGTATCAAACTCTTGACATTTATCAGTAAGCATAATATTAAATTGTTTGTATTTATTTTCCAGTACACGAACAGGTTCTTCTAGTAGATTAATTTCAGCTGGAGTAAGCTGACCGTCTAAATATCTTAGCAAGGTCTGAAGACTTGTTTTTACATGATTAACAAGACATTCATTAGGTAAAAATTCGTTATAAACAGCCTTAGCCTTAACTAACTGATCCTCAACTTGTTTTGGATCAAGTGCTACAGGATCAAAGACTATTCTATGTGCTTTGGGTTCAAATTCTTTTAACCAGATATTAACCTTGTCAAGTGAATTTTGATAATCTCGTTGTCTATCACTAATTCCTGATAATCGATCAGATAAAATATTTGCTCGGGAAAGCAAATCTTTATAATGATTAGTAATAATTAACACTTCGCTTCGTATAGCTGAGTTTTGACTGGAAATTAACTCCTTATGCGATAATCGTTGAGGCAAGCTGGTTCTAAAGTCATTAAGAACATGCAAGTATTCTTTACTCTCATCAACAAATTTTTGTGCAGCCATTGTAATAAAACGCAGATCGGCTTGATGAGCTATTACATCACTGACGAAATCTCGGTTTACTTCGATATTAATCATTAAATTATTTAGATTGCTTAGTGAATGCTCTTTATCAGTTAATATTTTTTGAGATTTGTCTAACCACGTGAAGAATGTTGAAGTTTCATTTCTATATTATAATTTTCAATAACATTTTATTTCATTTTATTACATTTACATCCCTTAGATTTATTTCATCTAATATATCTAATCGCTGGATTTTTATATACTTACTTAAATTTGGTAAGTTCATCTCTGGCGCCTAAGAGTCTTTTAAGTAGTCTATCCGTTCGATCTAAAATTCTATCAAATCGAGTTTTTAAAGACCGTCCATTTTTTTCTAACGTTGACACTTCATCATTGGAAAATATATCACCACCATCGCTAAGTGTAAGTTGTCTTATTTGATCATTACATGTTGAAATTAGTCGTCCATGAGTTTCAATATCTATTTTTATTTGCTACAGATTATAAAATATACAGTGTAATTAAACACTTACTTTAATTATCAAGATTTTAAAAGATGTACAATAGAATTAATACCAGATCATGTATATTAGTATTTCAATATTTTTATTTGATAAAATATTTTTGTAATATGTATGTTAGAATTTTACCTTTAAGTTATTCATCTGATTGCTGAGTTGTTGAATATCTTCACTGACAACGTCTTGGTGAGCTAATTTGTTCTCCATTTCATTGATCCATTGCATAAGTTCTGTGATTGCTTCATTACATTTTTTGTACTGCTCGTCTACAACTTGCTACAATATGTAAAATTATAAATTTTATTTCATATAATTATTAAACCATTACAAATTTTTTAATTAATGTACGAATAGGATGCCAGTTTACCAATGACACTGAATACAATATAATTTAAAAATTTCAATTAAATTTATAGCAAAATTATAACGGAAGTTTACTTATTTAACAATAAATTCATAAAAAAACTAGAATAAAAATATTTGACATTCATACAATCATAAGATCACACTTTTGTAATTTTAATTTATTTGCAGAAAAATTTTTTTAAAAAAGTAAAACAAAATTTATTTACTTATTTAGAATTAAGAAGCAAATTAATTAAATTACATTAATATAAAATGAATAATGGTAATGTGAAAAATGAATAGGATAAGTTTAAATAAAATAGAAATGCAAATTATGAAAAATTTATACAAACTATAACCTAAACTATGTAGAAACTAACTTTTAATTATAATCAAAAAACTAATTGATAAAATATTTATAAACAACTTTGAAATTCATATTTGTAATTGTACTATTTATTAAATTATACTTTTCTACTAATATATTTTATACTCATTTATTAATAATACATATTAAACAATTAATTGGCAAACATATATTTACTTTGTAAATTATATAATTAATAAATAAAATCACAATAAAATTAATTATAAATTATTTCATTTATTGATATATTACTAAAATAGAAAGTGCAAAGTCATTTATCGACTATATAATAAAATAATTAGCTTCTCTTTTGTTAATTATATTCATGTCATTTAAAAACAGAATTTATAAATTTGAAATCAAATAATTAAACAAATTATATATTTCAAACAATACACTAATAATGAAAAAAAACTATGAAAATTAATATTTGATATCAATACTTTTGTAAGAAGTGATGATTAGAAATGCATTGTTAAATGTTGAAAATTCTATTATAGAAAATATTTATAAAAATTAATTATTTCTTATAATAAATAAATAAAAATTAATAAATCTTGTTGACGGTGATAAATTTAATGTTTTTGGTATAATTTATATACTTCTATAATTAGTTAAAAATAAAAAAAATAATTCAAATTATTTAAATGTAAATATATTAATGTATCTGAGTTATGATTTCTAATCTCGAAAACTAATTATATATTTTCATCAAGTACGAAATTATAACAAGCATTCAGCCGATTTATGAAGTTGTACATTAACTATTACAATTGATTTAAAATTGGATTTTTAAATAAAATTAAATATTTAAATAAAATTAAATATAAAATTAAAGTAATTTTTGTTAAATATTTTTGTGTTAAATATTTCTTTTATTTGGTGTTTCAATAATATAAAGATAATAATAAGTTTGAAAAGTATTTATTAATATTCCATGGTACTAAAAGTTACAGTTGATATAAGTAAAATTATTTTAAATAAAAATAATCGTTGTTTATAATATTAAATAATTTATTTTTAACCTTGCAGACAACTGCATTTATAACGATTTTCCTTTAATTACGAAAAAAGCGAGGTATTAAAAAATATGATTTAGAGTAATTTAAAAATGTTTCTAATTATACTCTAAATATTATTTCTAATAAATTTCGTATTTTTATGAATAATATGTGTTATGAATTTATGTTTTTATATATATTACG
The DNA here is from genome assembly GCA_030522565.1 of Ceratosolen corneri. Lineage (NCBI taxonomy): Eukaryota > Metazoa > Arthropoda > Insecta > Hymenoptera > Agaonidae > Ceratosolen > Ceratosolen corneri. The sequence goes on along the minus strand of JAPYYT010000106.1, from coordinate 65,504 downwards.
TAATGTTTATAAAGATATTGTAGCAAAATTGAAATTAATAACCTACAAATTCTCATAAATATTCAATTAATTAACTGTTCATTGATTTAAATAAAACTTCATACAACATAAAGGAATAAAATTATTCCTGGCTATTAATAAATTTGTTACTTGAAGAACGGTTTACTAATTATCTTATTGTGTAACATCAATAATCAAGAATGTATTAGTGTTATATACTACCAAAACAATTTTAATCAATTTAGATAAAACATAATTAAACATATATTAATAAGAAAAGATAACTAGAGGGTAAAATTTATAAATTACAATTAAATTCAAATAATATATAGAATAGTTTTGTACTAATAACCACCTATTATTTAGACATTATTACATTTTTTATTTCTGTATTTAATAGTACAATGTAATTTTTTAGTTGAAACAAAGCAAGTATTTATATATTTAAGATACTAAGTATAATATTATGTTAAATTTATATTAAACAAGAATTAGACAAAAAATTGTGATATTGATTATTTTCAAATAATAACGATAGATCTATGCAAAACACTAGGACAAGGGACAATAAAATATTGTTTAAATATAGAGACTTGTAAATAATCTAATAGCATAATTAAGAAATGAATATCAAATAATGTTTGCAATTTAAATACAATAATTTTTGTATAATACAATAATAATGCATAAATGAGATACAAAATATAACTAATCTAAATTGATTTTATATAATTATTCATTTCATATTACATACAGGATATTTCATTAGATAAACGCCGATTAAATAGAAAAAATCTAGGATTTATTCCTTTCACGATGCTTCTGAGATTTTGTCTTGGTTAACTGGGTATATTAAAATATTAAAAAAATTTACGTCTATGAATATACGTCAAATATCAATTATATATTATATTTTCGTATAGTATGGGATAATTAGATACAATAGATAAGTTGTAAAAACAGCAATATATATATATATATATATATATATATATAATTACTTTTAACTTAATCAAATAAATTACTTAATTTCTGAATCTTAAATAAGTAAAAATGTATAATATATAATAGCTTAAAATAATCTGGTAATTATGAAAATTCGAAAAAAAAATTCAGATATTTAAATAGTACAAATACAAGGAAAACGGAACCTTTAAGAAAATATAATAAAATCTTAACTTATGCAGAATATAAAAATATAAAATAGTTTTTCTATAATTCGAAAAATCACCTAAATAAAAATTATTATGCAGATATTTATAGTAAAATATACAATTAAAAAAAAGATTTAAGCTAAAATATTTTAGAACATCGATATATGTATTTATGGTAAATTATGAAAATGTTTTTAAAACACGTGTTGTACTTAATGTTTAATAGCTATTGATATGGTTAATTATCGTTTATGAGACTTTATTGTAAAATTTAAGAACAGTTTTAAATAAATGAGGTTTCACTTGTAATTAAATCTTAAATAACATTGATTACATATTTTTGCAACTTGTATTATGTATGATTATAAAAAAGTTATATGTTTTGACAAGTAAATTGTATTTGTTTATTGTTAATAAAATTATAATTATTATTATACTAAATTTAGGTAATTAGATAAAAATTGTTTGAATATCGCAAGGATAGTTCAACCTAACTATGCGTAATTATATAGTTGCATTTATCTGATAAAAAATATTATATAGATATTATAGATTATAATATCCAAAAGTACTAGTTATATAAGAAATAAGAACAATATGGATAATTATATTTATTAAAATGGCGATATTCATAGATAATACAATATAATACACATACAATTTTTAATTTTTGTTATTAAATCGTCTTATATATATTTAAAAATGTTTATATTATCAAAATGTTACAAAATAATATGAAAGTAAATTACTTATTCGGTTATGATTTTATTAATTTTGAATTGTTATTTCCGTTTATCAATCGTAAAATAATATTAGTTACTGGTACTAAATCTCTCTACTGCATACTTAGATTTAAAATTATTACTATTTGTCACGAACGAATTAAATATATAATTATCTATAGATTGAAAATATTTACAAAATTAATTTTAAAGTTATTTATTAATAGGATTAATAGCGATAGAGAAGAGTAAATCTATTAAACAATTATCTATGTGATTGTTTTAGTGAATAGATTTTATTAAACGCGTAAACTTTGTCACACTACATCATACTACCAGTTATCGATTGATTAAATAAAAAAATGATTGTCATTTAAAACAAATCAATATATAGCAAGTTGTGTGAATTTTATAAAAAAAGTTGCGTAAGTATATACAATTATATAAAAACAACGTATCAATGTAAATATGCAACCTTTAAACATTGTTCAATACCCTCGTAATTTAAGTAATATAAAATTAAATACTATATTGATAATGACGATAATAGAACCAAAAGACTTATGTATACATTAACTGAAGTATATATAAAATAAAGTGCATTAATTAACTACCTTAAAAAATATACAAGAATTATATTTCACAATCTTAAAACAAACATTATAAAAAACAAATTCATAAAATTTACGTATAATTATTAATTACAATTGAAAATTTGTATAAGATAATTAAATTAAAAATTTCGATTCTTTTTTTTAATATAAAATTAAATTAGATTAAATTAGTGACAAATTTATTTTTATTTTGTTTTTTATTAATATAATATTATAAAGAAGTCTTTAATCATACAGTTATTTAAATTATTATACCAAACTTATAAAATATTTTAAAAGTTAAATTACTCTCGATTTAAACAGAAATCGATTTACGAAATTTTCTGATTCGAAAGAAGGATTCTATTTAATTAATGAATTTCAAAATAAACTTAATATAAGTAATTAAAATTTATACAAGATAATTTTTAATAGATTATAGATTATTTTAATAGATTCATAAATAATATATAAAAGTTTTTTCAATTTACCGTAACATTTTCATAAATTTTAAACGTAACATTGATACTAAGTATTATATTACTGTAATGATAATAAATAGTAATATATAAGGACAATATTGTATAGGTAGCATAATCAATAGAAACTATTAATTTTACTTACCTGTAAGGTTAAGGTTTCAGAATAAGTTGGAGCAAATTTTTTTACACGTTCTTGAAGAAGACCAACTAGAACTGTATATCTTTTGTTCATTATATCGAGATCTTTTGTTATACAATCAGTCAATATATTACTATCTCTTCGCGGTCTCTTCACCGAAGCATCCAACGATGGACACAATTCTTCTAATTGTTGCTTGAATACTCGCAATTTCTGTCCATAAATCTATGGATTTAGTTAGTGCCATAAAAGGTTAGTGGAATTTGATTTTCGTAGTTGCTGTCATTTCCAAAAGGTATATTTTGAAAATTGGCTTAATTTTCAAATAACTAACTTACTATATTGTATACTTATAATTTTACATAATTAATTCATACGTTTTGCTATATTTTATGCCTTCAAAGTATGAAAGGATTTTAGTAATAATTTGAAAATAAATTTTTTTTTCTCTTATTAGGTATGTCTAATCAAATATAAGCTAGTTACAATAATTAAGATTTACTTGAAAATTAATAAATTAATAATAGTTAAAAGTTAGCGTAATGTATTTAATATAAATAAAATTTTTCAAATTCTTCTAATCAGAATTATGAAATGTTTATTAAAAAAAAAATCATAGAGGATGTGTTATTTCTGAAATAAATTAAGAAAAAACATTTTGTTGCAAATGAGCAGCATTGAATATTCTTTTTAAAAATTACGCTATTTTAATATTTTCAAATTAAAAAAATTTATTCGAGATTTTTAATTATTTAAAAAATATATTTTATAAAGTTTATTTTCAATTTGTTAATATCAATAGAAAAATAATTAATATATGCATATGCTTGTATATTAATAATGATATGTACTGACAATAATATATATCATATAACCATTTAAAACAAATAATTTTCTGAAAGATTGGTTATAAATTTTTAGGGTTTGTACGTGAAATATACAGAAGAAAAACAGTTAGGTAATTTGTGTTAACAAAAATTATGGATTCTATTTTTAATACCAAATAATGATAAATTATGATTTATAATGTATTTATTTTGTATAGTAAGTTACAAATAATAACAGGAAATATAATTACATAATTAGTTAATGAATTTTTGAACATTTTTAATGGTGTAAAACAAAATATTTGAACATAAATGTAGATGAAAATAAGCAAGAAAACTGTATTTTAATTAATAAATTGGACTTACAATTTATGAGCAAAAATATTCCTACACCTATGTATTAGTTGGATTGGTGTTATTTATTTATGTTACGTATTATTATACTGAATATCTTTTCAGAATTAAATAATATTTAAAAAGTTATTGATCGACCAATAAAACTAATATTATTAGTAAATGCTATCAGTCAATATTTTGTATTTTAGAGTTAATTGTTAAAATTATTTAATTAATAAAATAATATTGCGGAATTTATTATCGTTGTTTGAAAATCTAAACCACATTAATAATATATAAAAATAGAATGCTTAACAATTAACAGTTATGTAAAAAAATATATTAAAGGCTTTCATAATTAACCTTGAAGAAAATTATTATTTTGTGAAAAAAGTTAAATATGTAAAATATGCATACGATGTATATTATGATATATTATAAAAATATAATGAAAATAGTATGAATAGTGGTTTTCAAAGTAGTAAGAATATTTCACTCACACAACTATCATTCATAATTATTGGGCTACTTATTTTTTAAATATATTATATTCATATTACCTTTCCTTCGCGAACGAGTCGGGTACCCATAACGTTAATTGATTCAATAGAAGTAGCTCGTTCGGTCACACTGTTGAGCAAATTCTAAAATATTAAAGAGAATACACAATTATTAATAAAAATACCAAATACTTAAATTTGTTACTTAAAAACAAGGTTAGTACAACCTTTGTTTCAAATTCTTCTGCTTGATTCTGAATTGGAGTTATATTTTCAAACCTGTTATAACTCTCATCGATCAAGTTGATCTCATTATGATAAGAAGTTTGATATTGTTGAGAAAGTCCGTAAGCAGTTTCTGCACTGCGAAGCCTATCCACAAGTTGTCCACAGATGTTGGTCCATCTAGCATTTAATTTATTAATTTCCAAATCTAATCTGTCCATGTCTCCATGAGGTCCACGATGATTAAATCGAGATTTTTCAACAAGTCGTCTAGCAGTATGTGCATCATCATTCAATTGGTCAATGAGTATTTGTTGTTGAGCTATGGAGTTCTGTATAATCATTAAATCTTCAAGTGTATTTTGTAAATTCTTCATTTCAGAAGGTAATTCGTCAAATGATGCCAATTTAATCTCGAATTCAGATATTGCGGTCGTATTTTCGTCCAGCCTATTTAAAAGAATATCAATGTATTTAAGTTGTTTCATATAGATACAATTTAGATCCCAGATGTAACTCCATTTGCTCATAATATTATCGAGTTTACTCTTCATTTGAGGAGTTTTAAAAGTAATACTACGAAATGTTTGCTGCATTTCTTCTACATCTGATGTTAGATGTTGTAATCGTTGTTCATTGTTTTTATGTTCAAGCACAAGATGCTCTAAATTATCTAAATCACGTGGTAAGGGTGTTGAAATTTGAACTTTTAAGATTTTTTCAACTTCATTTAAAGCGTCTTGAAGCAAAGAGATCTGTTCGGTGAAAATATGCCCAGTATGCCGTGATTCTTCTTCAGCCCTCGCACGCTTTTCAAAGTCATCAAATAGTCGGTTTACCTCGATCATCTCGCGTTTTAATCTTCGTAATTGTGGATCTGAGGGATCACCCTCTGCCACAAGTTTATCTGCATCTTCGTTCAAAGCTTTTCTAATAGCAGTGCGTTGTTCTTGTCCCATGTCTAAAAATTCTTGTAAAGTCCACTCTTTTACAACCTGTATTTACAAGGTTCTCATTTAAAATAGATATCAATTTATTTTTACTTTTTAAAAACTCAACTTCATATTTTATTTTTATAATTTTTTTTTTTAATCAAGTTTCGTTATCTTTTTATATTAGTAATTATCTTTCAAATGTATACAAATTTATCATGATAAAAAATATTTATAAAATAATTTTTTAAATATCAACATATACTTTAAAATTTAAAAAATCAAATTTATTAATAAAAATTTTATTTAAGAAAAGTATATAATATGACGGAACGTATTTTAATATCCCTTAATTCAATAAGTTAAGTAAAATATTACAATACAGAATCAGTAATATCATCAGTAATCAGTACAATCAGTACAATTGGTAATTAATATAATAAATTATATTGAGGATAAATTTAAATGAAAATGTATTTAAAACTATAGTAGGAAAAATAAAATACTTATATACACAAACTTGTGAATAAATTTTACAAAAATGTAAGAGAAAATTTACAGAAAAACTTATGCGTGAACTTACTATGTTATAATTTAGTTATAGTTTCATTATATGTCTAATAAAAAATGAAATGAATACTGTAAGTTTAATTTTATGGGTATGGTATAAAATTACGAGAAATATCCTTTGAATCTTAGATGGAATTGCAAACTGTGACGATGATTAAAATGAAAAATAAATAAAGTAATCAATTTTCAATTTAAATATTTACTATTGTTTCTCAATGATTATTTTAACTGATAGTTTAACATACAGCATATAAAATATTAAAGTATTTTTTGTTAAACAATATTATAAAGATTAAATACATTTTTATTTATAAATTAGGTTAATTTTATTTGATAATATCCAAATGCTAAATTAATAATAGTTACTTTAGAAATCAATTGTGAAGTGAAATTATTATTGAATTAATAATAAAAGCATCATTTTTAAAAAAGATTTCATACTTTTATAGTAGCGAAGATCATGTTTTGTCTAAGGCGTAGTTGTTTACATTGCCAAAGTGCTACACTTTTTTCATATTGTCTTCTTAGTTTTTCGATAGCATCGAGTGCTTCTTTGTCTGGTGGTTGAAATGAAAAACAAACAGCAGGTACTGGTGATTCAATTCCTTGGGAATTTTTAATTCTCCATTTAATTCTGTCAGAAGTATCATATAAAATACATTGTTCGTTCTTTTCTACGGACATCTAATAAGAAAGACCATAATATAAGTAGTTATATTTAAAGTATATAGCTTCATAAATAAAAATTATTATTTTCTTTTATTATAGATTTATTCATAATTATAATTACATTAACTTGTTTATAGGTGCAGATGCATGTAATTTGTAAAGGCCGCATAATTGGTTGTTTGCGTAGTTTCATGGGAATAATATCTTTTGCCTGTTCGACGAGTTTATGAATGCAATCGCCATAGTTATTTAGTTCTTCTCTTAGTTCTTGCATGCCTTTAAGTAAGCGCTCGCCATCATTTAAATTAAATTCCGACTGTGAATAAATGGTATTTAATACTTCGTCTTTCTTCGTGATCCACTGCCCTACTTGTTGCATTTCAGTAAAGAAACGTTGACTTTGTGAAGCATGTTTTAGGTGAACTTCAAGGCAAAGCGTTAATTGTAACAGCCATGCCCATTGGCTTTGCATTGCTGACATATAAGCTTCAATAGTCTTAGATGCTAGATGATGTTGTAATACTAGACCTTCTCCCCGATCTTGTACAGCTGAGAATTGAATTTCACGCTTTTCAAGGTCACTCATGAGAGACTATTTCAAATATAAATTATGTTGTTAGTGATATTGATCTTTTACAGTTAAACAACGGTAATATTAGGCAATAATTACATTATTAAATTAATCTTTAAGAAAATAGTAAGATATTTTATATATTCACATTTTTATAAAGTTGTACCGAATAATATCTTGTGTTTTTATTTACACATTTGAATTATGTATATTTTTAAACAACTTTAAAATGAACAATAATTAATAATATAAATATGTCAATTGCTATCAAAATATAATCAATTGATTAATATTACTCTAAAATTGTGAAAAAATTATTTTTTTTTAATTTAAAAAGGTCTAACAGATTTAAATTAAAAGTTATTTATTTGAATTTGAAAATTAGATGATATTTATCAAAAATACACTCCTTAAAACTGCTGCCCACTATTTAACAAGTGTAGTATTAACATTATTCACGAAAAATATTTGACACAACAAATTTACCTCTATTCCAAGCCCATATGTTTGCTTGTAAAATATTAAAAAAATTTTCAGGAAAAATTTGCATATATTATATTAATATTATATTAAGGAATAAAAAATATATCTGATATTATTTACCTCGTAGTATTGCTCAATACTATGAAGATTAAGATTATTATCACTCCAGTCGCGAGTAATCTCGGTTTCCTCTTTATCATTGAGCCAAACAAGTTCACCAGTGGCTGACTGAATAAAATCGTGAAGTGTTTCAAGATCAGACATACGCTTGTTAGATACGATATTGAGCTCTGCATAAATTTTCTGAAGTTGATTAAGATGCTGATTATATAATGTGAATTCATCACTATGAAAGTTGCTTTTCGCCTGAATACTTTTTTCGATGTTAACATGAAAATTTTCAATTGCTTTATGTTCATGCTGGTGAATGTCAAGCTGTGCTTGAACACTTGGTAAGTCGGAACCAAAATCTGCTTCATTTATTTGCTTGAGTTTGTTTTTGCACCAATCAATGCAGTCATGAAGAGTACGAAATTGTGGATTTGTATCTACCAAACGAGTTTCATGTACAGTTGTCCGGTGTTTTGTGACCACGCGTTCTTCAACAGGAAATGATACGAGTGACAATGGTTGCATCAGTCGCTTATGTAACAATGAACGCAAGGCTACCCATCTTTGATGTAATTTCTGCACTCTTTTGTGTAGTTCAATTGCTTGATTATATCTACCTTCCGTGAGAGTATGTACGTCTGTGAAAATATTTTGTACTTGAATTTCAGTGGTACGGATATCCTGTTCCAATAAATCTACTCCATGTTTAGCTTCTAAAGGGTGGATACGATCGAGTCTTCGTGCTTCATCTTCAACTCGTTGTTCGAGTTCCTCAAACTTATTATCAGTCAACTTCATTTCACGATGAACTTTCTCAGCAAGTCGTTGTAATCGCTCGAGTCTATTGATCATAATAAAAATGAATATATGCATTTGTTAAATATGAATTGAGTTAACAATGAAAAGTGTTGCATAATATTATATCGAACCAAATTTACCTTTTTATTTCGTCGTTAATTGCTTGATCCCTTTCTTGATGTAGCATCATAAGGCGATTCCAGTTTTTTTCAATAAGATCTATATGCAATTCTTGATCGATATCTATTTCACCCACAGTATCAAAATATTTTTGCAAATCACGAAATGTATTGTTTAGTCGTTGCTTGTCGCGATAGCGAAGTGGAATTTCTTCGTTTTTAAACTTTACATTATCTGCAGCGAGTTTCTTTATTTCTATGAGCGTGGGTGGGAAATAACGATCCTGTGCTATCGACATTTTTTCACGCATCCATAAATGTAGATTACTTGCAACCTCATGATACTCACCTAAACGACATTGAGCATCCACATCATATAAAGGATGAATGGCCGGAGGTTCAGGAAATACATCATATAATGATGATATATAAGTTATTAATGATTTCTCATCTGGCTCTGGAGTATCAACATCTGTAATGCATTTGCTTACACACTCATCTAGTATTTGATATTTATGAATTTAAATAATAAATTGTTTTTTTTATAAATGTTTTGTTATAAAACTTTCTTTTATAAAAAATATCTTTAAAAAATAAATAATTTTAAATTTAAAATAATACATATCAAAAGAAAAATGGTATTCTATCGCATTATTTTTTTACACATAAATCAGAGGAATGGTGATTGATCTAAAAAGAAGCGAATAGAATTTTTGGTAATTTTAATAAAAAATTAATTTATTAAGTAATAAAAAAATTCACGTAAAAAATTGTATAATATAAAATATGGTTAAAAATTTATTAATTTTTATAAATTATTTATGCATATATTATATATTTTTTTAATTATAATTTAACGTTGATGAAGGAATTGAATGAAAATAGTAATAAGCTAACATGGATTAAGTTTTATAATAAATTTAAAGTTTTAGTTTAAACTATTAGTTTGAATAAATTTCAAATGTATTGTCATTTTTCATTTATTAGTAAATATACAAAAATATATTAAATATTTTTAAATATTTAAAAAAAGTTTAATTAATTTTATTGAGCCTAATATATACATACTATGAATACAATAAACATTATTTGTTAAAAAATTATATATTGCATTGCTTATCGATAGATATTGCAATAAATATGAATTCTATGTATGTACAATATGTTATATATAAAATATATATGTGTAATCTACAGGATTATTTAGTTTCATTTAAGAAAGATGTATATGTATACATTTTTTACTGTTTTCTTACATAATTTAATATTAAGCAAACTAACCTTCAGGATCGAGGAGTCTTGTCACACCATACTCGCGCTCAGCAACGTAAAAGACCTGTTCAAGTCTCTCTCGCGCTTGCCAGGTGCGAGCGCTACGCCAGTCCAAGAGATCTGGTCTGTTTCTGTGCACAAGAGCACTGAATGCCAAACCATCGCGCCAAGATGATGTAAAATCACTAACTCGTACACCAGGGTATCGAGCTGTCGATCTTCTTGCCCATCGTAACAGCGCTTCTCGTGCTGTCACGTGCGATTCTTGGCCGACTACTATGTCCGAAATCTACAAAAATAAAGAAAACTAATGTTAATAAAAACGTTTTCAAATAATTTAAAAACTTCATTAATATTCAAATAAATAATATACTCGAAAATACTCATTATAATAAACATTTCTTTTATTTTAAACTAATTCATTATTGTCATTTCATAGTAATACCGATTGCAATTACTAAATTATCGTAATTGAATTTAATGAACATAATAAAAATGTGTTTAGATAAATAATAAATTTAAATGTAATAAATTAGTATATGCAAAAATTGTTGAATAAACTAAAATACAAAATGAGTATTGAAAATGATAAAAATTGAATAAAGTACTATCATAAATATTAAACTGTTCAAAAAATATCATTGTACTACTTCATATAGAATGATCATATATTAATACATTTAAAAAGATATTATTTAAAAACATTTTTTAATGGGTTTTTAACATGTGTAAATTTGAACATAAAGTTTTTGGTAAATAAATATTTTTATTATTATAGTATCTATAATTTTTTTTAATTTCTTATCTATGATTTTATATTTTTAAAAAATTTAGTAAATAGTTGATTCACCGTCTAAAATGTTTATGTTTTTATGCTTTAACATTTAAGATAAAAAGTATGAGTTACTACTAAATTACAAATATTAAAACCATCATAGGATATGAAGGAAGTACGTTACTAGTTTTCTTAAATCATATGAAGTGATGAAAAAACATAATTAGTAACATCAAATAGATAAAAAATATATAAAGCTAATTTGGTAATAAATCATTGATGAAACTAAAATAAAACGGTTAGTTTCAGTTTCATTTGTAGTGTTTTCTAAGATTTTCTTATTGCTATTGCTGCAATATATTTTAGAAAATAAATATTTCAATAATATAAGTAGGTTCAAAAATAGATGAACGAATAAAAGCAGATATTTTTTTCAAAATCGAATTCTGTTTTTGAATGTAAAAATGTATAGTAATAAAAAAATTACTTGAATTAATATAACCTAATACATTTTTATACTTCTTAAAAATGTAACTACATAGTACTACTACATATGTAAATACATAGTAAATTTCATTGTTAAATAGTTTACACTTCCTATACCTTTTATTTAATTAGTATTAAACATTTTTATATATGTCCACATTATTTTATACAAACTTTTTATTGTAAACATTTAATAAATTTTATATTATAAAGGTATATTAAAGCAATGAAAAAAAATTTATTTTAACATGAGTATGTAAAAATTTCTTTGAAAATTCTTTTGAAATTGTAAAAACCAAGTAAATAAAATATACATTATTTTTGAAATTTATATATAAACATAGTAAGTATAAATGGTTATTATAATATTTAATTACAAATATTTTCATAATTTCTATATAAAAAACGTAAAATAAATTATTAAAGGGATTTTTATAGGAAAAATTTCTACGAAATATGTATAAGAACAGTTAATTACATTATTACATTTTTTGATACAATCTTATTTATATCATGATAAATATCATGAATCCATTTAATTAAATGCAGTCAGTAGATATATTTAAGTATAAACGTTTAATTAATTAAATTAAAATTAAGTTTTATATGTTTAATTTTAACCTCGATTGATTGTATAGACTAAAACAAATATCTTATACAATTATATTTCACATTGTCTTATACAGTTTTATAAGATTTATAGCTCTTATGAAATTAGTAAAACACAATAAAAATAAAAATATTTATCGATAAAGCGGTAATGATTATAATAACATTTATTTAATTTGTACATCCTTTCTAGAATTTATATATTTTATTTTGAAAATTTTTTAAATATAATTTTGTGTTTATATTTTTGTATATCCATTTATTAATTAATTTATAATACTCAACAAAAATACATAATTGTTATGTAATATATATTTTATTAACATAATTGTTTAAATAAATAAACCAATTATATTCGAATTTGTGAAATATCCATTAAAATGAATTTATGTAATAAATTATATTTAGGAAACTGATGATTACATTATTTTTCTTTCTATTTATATTAAGTATATAAGGAGCTTCTTGTAATCGTGTAAGAGCATTGGTATGGTCGAACGCGTGTAGCCTTATGGGGTGTGTTGAATTGCGAGAAATGACTGAGAACGTTAAACCGATATCACCATAAAAGTATATGTTAGCTGACGTCATCCTGACGGTATAAAGTGATATCTGCGCCAATGTGTCAAAGTAAAATATAATACATGTTTGTTCCCACACGAAATAACTTTTTATGTTATTACTAGGCATTTCAACACGGGAAAAAACATCAAATTAGTCAATTTTTTGCTCTCTTTCGTTTTCTTAGCAATTTTATAATAATGAACTCAGTTTTCAATTTTATAATTATACATAATTTATTTTTATTACGTTTACATATTGCTTACTTTTATTTTGAATCAATTTTAGACGATGTTATATGTATCCGTGGATATGTCTTCATAAATAAAATTTTTATTTTACATTATTCAAATTACTTTTAAAAGTCAATTGACTAATGTAGGCCAATAATTGACTAATATAATATTATAATCGGACTTATATGTACTAAATATGTATATTTTCGAAACTAGTAATCACAGAATATATTAAATATACAAAAGTAAATTAGAATAGACATGCTACAATTAAAGTACATATTTGAGTTTTATGGTGTATAATTAACATAATATTCCATATATAAAAATATTACAAGTGATTTGTATTTTTAAAAAATCATACATATATGATAATTGCATTATTAATAATATTAATCATAAAAATGGATTTTTAATAACAAATATTATTTTATAATACTTAATATAAGTTTAAATAAAATATCCGCTTGGTGATTCTAGAAGTTTTACTTTTACAAATGTTCATATTAGTAAAATAAAATTGTTTAATATTATTAACATAAAGCTAAAGTAAGAGATATAAATATATAAAAACTAATATTCACATTTCAAAAAAATAAATAAATAGAAAATTAAGCACTAAAACGATTAAAATAAGAATTAATACGATTTATTGTAGCTTATTACTATAAATTCTTATGGCAGCTAAGAGTAAAACTTTTAAATATAATTAATTATGTGTAAACATGTATCAATTGATAATTAATATGAAAATTTTAATTAATTTATGGGAAATAAATCTACTTCAAATTATAATTAAATTTATAAAATTAACAGAAATAAAAATTTCTTCTTTAAAATCTTTGATTCATCAATTCTTAAAACATTTTTAACGTGAGTGTAAATAGAAAAAGCAAGAGAGAGTAAAATTGTTCCGTAGAATCGCTTTTGAAATTAATAAAGGCTTATATAAACAAATTATAATAATATAATTAATACCTCATTAAAGGTAATTATTTAAATACATTAATTAAATAATAAAATTCTATTTATTATGAAAACACTTGTTTACTAATCTTGTGAAATGTAATCGAATTATTAGTAAATGTAATCAATTATTAGTAAACGTAAAATTAAAAACTAGTTATTTTTAATTTATTACTTACTATTTGTTATTATTTCTTTTACAGAGATATAATTTTACATTTATACTATTTGCATCTTGTACTATTTGATAATATACTATTGTATATTATAAAAAGATAAAAATATTTTGATCTTTGTAAATGTATAAATTCATATTAAATGAGATAATCATTCAATATTATTTTTAAATTGTTGAAAGTTATTTAAAACTAGTTTTATATAAAAACAATAAAATAAATAAATTTGTAAAAATTATAATTTATAAAAAATTTATATTCCTTTATATGATTTTTTAAATTGGAACATTGGAACATTGTATCGATACCTTATATGTATTAAACGATTGAATGAAGATACTTTTTTATAAAAATTTTAATTTAGAATTACAATATATTATAAAATTTTTATATAAACTTTTTTATAAAAATTTAAATTTAGAATTACAACATATTATAAAATTCATATAAAAATAGATTAGTTAAAAAATAAGCATAATTTAAAAATACTCATAATTTTCAAAGATTAGAATATTACATTCACAGAGGTGCATAAATAAAATAAAGTGAAAATATATTGTATATATATTGACTTGTAACTGCTTATTTATTTGTCCGACTTTTTATCCAATATATAGATTATGAAAATAACTTAGCATTGATTTCAAAAGGTAATTCATTATCAATGTTTCAGAGAATGGGAAACATTTTGAAATAACTTTTCCCACGCAATCATATACGATTATACATTTAAATTGTATAGTGTTTAAAAAATTTGTATTTAAAAAGTTATATTTTTATTTATTTTAGTTAATAAGTCAATAATCTATGGAAACCTATTGCTTCATTATTAGAATGAATATATAGAAATATATGGAAACCTATAGCTTCAATTATTGATAGAAATCATGCTATTTACAATTACACGTACGCACACACATATAGACAAATAACTAAACCTTATTCTATTTATTTAAAAATATGAAGAAATCGTAATATTTTTCTTGTATTAACCACGAATTAAATATTTTGAGATTTTAATACGCGATAAGCAGCTTAAAAATTTTAAATTATTTCTCAAAAATGATACACAATTTAAAAATTAATCATTACTAATTTTTGCAATTATTCTTACTATAAAAAAAACTAAAAGTTGTAAAATTGAAAAAATCCAAAGACAATATTTTATTGCTAGTAATATTCTTCAGTTAATATATTATTAAAGTAATTAAGTTTATTGTAGGCTCATTTGCTGCAGAATTCATATCATAATAAAAAATATGATTAATAATTTTAATAAAATTTATATAGATACACACATACATGATTCTGCTTAAAAATAAATAATAACTTAATAAGATTCCTCTTAATCAATCGAGTATTATATTAAAATTATATTAGCATTAATAGTATTAGCTGTAATTAAAGTTTTATCTTTTTAGAATATTTTATAGAATACTTTTTTCAGAAAACTAAAAATAATCCACTGATAATAATTGTAGTTTAAAAAAAAAAGATTATTTTATTAAAACTATATATATGCTTATTGCATTTATATAAGTAGAGTGAATAGAAATGAAACGCAAATTATAGCATTAAAAAATTATATATAATCTATGTTCAGATAAAATAAATGTTTAAATGACAAATTAATATTTAAAAATTTATACTACATATCAAATATTATTTACTAATATGCTTTGTAATAGTTTCAATGTAAGCAAATTTTCATTTGTTTTATTTAAATTATCAATTTTTATAAATATAAAAATCTTATTGTAACGATAAAAAAGAATTTAAATATATTTTATTCATATTTTGAAAAATATATCAATATTTTTAATTGATCTTCCATAAAGTGAATCAATATTGTTTAATTTGCATACATTAATACATTGGTGAATATTTTGAAAATGTTCAATAATTACATTCCAATAAAATTACTCATTAAACGAATTCAAATTATGAACTAGTATTTCGATTATATGAGCAAGTAGTAAGTATTAAGGTTATTTAAAAATTGATAGCTATTGCGTTTAATAATATTCATATCTAAAATCATTATTAGTTATAGATCATATATATTTTTTATAGTTTATAGGAATTATTTTATAATAAATATTGCAGAATAAAGGAATTTATTGTATAATACACATTTTATTTGAAACAAGATGACAATATAAATTTTAATTATAATTAGTCGTATATGATTACTATTAAAATGTGAAATTAATATTTCTGTGTAATATTCATAATATCATTCAATAATATAGTAAGTGGCTTTCAAATTCATGTAACTATCATGTGCAGCGAAAAAATTCGTTTTTCAACTACAGAATTTTTAAAATAATTTTAATCTTGACAATCATTATTTATCAAAAATACAACTTAAATATTTTTTTATTTGGGTAGAAATCAGATTGTAATATAAATTATGTACATGCGAAAGATTTGATAAAGTAATAATAAATAATAAACTTAATAATAAACGAAACTTACGGTTATTCAAACATTAATGAATCTGACTATTATACTTCTAATTTTTTTTATTTACTTAATTATATGTTTAAAATCATTTTGTTTGTCACTATATTACAAATAATATTATATTTAGTAATTGACAATAACAGAATGACGAATGATAATGAATTTAGGTATGGTTGAAATGCTTTTGCATTGATTTCTCTTTTACTATTTTAAAATGAAAATAATTATACACTTAAATTTTATCGTATATTATTATTATATTTTGTTATTATTAAGCTACATTCAACTATATAATCATTAACTGTAAAGAAACACATGTATAATTTAAGCGATATGTATTTATATATTTTCATTGATTAATTTACACAATTTTTATTGCATTAAATAAAATATTAACATAAATTTATATACAAAATTTGTATATAATATTAAAATTTACGTGTTTCATATTTTTGTTTACTTGCATAAATTAATAATACTTTTGCCTTACTTTTATTTTTTATTTATTATTTTTTATAGTTCTATTAATATATTATTAAAAAATGTTATTAAATAAAATTAGAAACTTACTAATCGATTATATCATAAATATTTTTTTAAAAAGAATTACTGATATGAAGAGCAATCATGTAAAATGATTTGCAGTATTATAAGGTAAATTAAGAATATGTAAATAAATTAGAATTACAAAATAATATTTTTATATTCTAGAAGAGTACAATATGTGCTTTAATAGTAAATTACATACTAAGTAATAAATTAATATGGGGTGATAAAAAAGCAAAGTATCAGTTAAATATCCTATTAAGTTAAAATCTATTTTCAAAATGTTCAATTATATTTCGTCACATAAACCTTACCCTGATAGCGTTGGGTTTGGCCGATTGCTGGTTGGAATTTGCACTGGCGTAACATGTTTCTATAACAGATTTTTGTTGTACGCACTGAGCCAAATCCTTCCGTTCTTCTTCTTCTTCACCATGTGTGAGCGTCGTTGTTTTACGAATGATACGCGTAACAATACGTCGAGTGCCATTCAATCCTTGTCGTAAGGTCTTTGTTGACTCAATCGACGAGCCTGTATGTAGTATATTTTCGTTGACTTATGTTTAGACTGCTAACAATGAATCGTTATGCGATCGATCACCTTTGATTCGCGCGAGACCAGAGAGAAATATAATTAAATTTAAATAATTATATAATTATCTTATCTATTTTTTTAAATTAAAATAATTTAGATCATTAGCTTTTATCAGTTCTACAAAAATGAAATCAAATTTTGTAAAAAATTAAAAAATATTCGTGTACATACTAATAAGGATCATAGTCATTTATTGTTAATATTCCGTTAAATAAATTGAAAAATAAAATTTTATTGATTTTTGCCATAAATAGATTTTAAATATTTTAGGCAATTGTATATTAAACATTAAATATAACAAAGTTATATTTGAGTCAACAAATTATATTATTGCTAAAAAATATTTGGAATCATTATATTTGAAAAACAAGTATGATTTATAAAAAAAAATAGAATATTTATTTCTAAACTCATTTGGCCATTTACATCTTGCACGATGATAAATAAAGTTATGATTATTTCAAATGTCTATTAATCACATCACTCAACCATTTATTAGATATGCTGATATAAATGACTGACTCTTTGAACTATTCAATCTTTTTAAATTCTATGATTTAAGTACGACTAAATAAATTTTGTTATTCATTTTGAAAAGTAATATTCTATGTTATTTATATTTCTCATTCGTTAAATTGTCGTATGTTAATCGTATGTTAAAATAATTTTTGATGAAAATTATAAGTTATTGAATTTATTTGAACACTATTATTCAGGCTCATTTATAAATAAATGTATTTGTCATTATCAATTGTTAATTTTTTAATTCAGTATAAAAATATATTCAATTTTAAAATAATGTTCCAAATTTGTAACTATCGAATTATAAACTAATAAAATGATTTAAATTTAATTAATAATTATGCAAGTTATCAACTATATTTTTATCATATAATTTTCTATATTATATAAAGTAATATCGTAATGAAAACAAATATTTTTTGAACAATGAAAATTATTATATTTTTGGAATTGTGCATAAGATATATTAATACTTTATTAAATGTTATTTCTAAACTATAATAGTTGCATTTTTTAAGGAATAAAATAAAAAAAAATACAAGTTTTGTCCAAAAACTCAACAAAAACTATTTAAAAAGAGATTTTAGATGACATCTTTTCAAACTCGTGAAATAAGTCGGAATCAAAATTAGACGGGTGGTGCATACCTAGGACCTCTGTAGACATTTTTCTTTTAATATGAATCGCTTGTATACCCATAGATGTGGTGTCAGTATTAATATTTGATGTGATAAAGTTCCCATTTATGTTATCCGGGTCATCCTGTTGTCTTATACTTTGAACGAAAAGCCTACCATTTTTACTGAACTTATACATTGTTATATTTTAAACGGTATTTTATGTACAACACTTTATTATTTTTTTATAGCGTCGTGTACTTAAATAAGAAATATAACTTTTCTGACACATGCACTCACGATTTCGACATATTGACTGAACACAAAATAAAGTAACTACAATAGTAAAATGAGCTTGTATTGGAGAACGCATTCGCGTTCCAGCTAGATACGAAATTATACGAATGCCTGAAAATTATTTAAGTAATGTATAAAAAATATTAAGAAATATTTAAAAAAAAAATAGAATCGATCAATTATCAAGGATCCAAAGCGAACGAGACTCGACCTACGAATGGCAAGAATCTCAAGTACTCAATATATTTTATAATCTACAAATGAATGAAACGCAATTTATTATTATGTCTTTTGTCTGCGTCGGGGGCGTCAATCGTAAGTAGCGTCATGACCTTCACCAGGCACTCTTTCGACAGTAACTTTTTGTAATGTTCGCCAGACCATAGAATACCCTCGTTCGTATATAGTGACACTGAATTCACAATTATTCTCTTATCCTTTCCAGTAGATCCATCGAGTTAGACGTTAACTACTGACAGCCAACAGTCGATAGTTGTCCCCCACCTATCGTGATACATTCACCGACAGCCACTCCTCAAGTTCTCGATTCTCTTTGTGTTTCTTTTAGTTTGTAATACTTCAGGTAAATATAACGGTCATGAAATACATGGTCATTTTCATTTAACAGTCTATAGACTTTATAGTTTTTTTTTGCAGAATTTCTTCGGTATACTTTCACATAATTATAATTTTGTTTATAATATATAAAATTTATTGTAGCTACAAAATATTTAAATAATTTAATTATGTGAAAAATATTAAATTTTTAAATTTATAATTAATTTTTAAAATAATTTTACTTTCTATTTTTAAACATAAACCATACTGAAGCTTATTCTAAATTTTATTTATGTTATATCATTGGCAAATATACAAATAGTAACATATTTAATTGGTTATGTAATTAGAAATGACAGTATGCAGAAGTCAAGATACTTGTCATGAGATTGGTATCGCAGTCGCAATATTTTACTTTCATATAAGGCTTCTTTAGACTACGCCTACAAATAATGTTTGTCAAAACGAACAAATATCATAATATTAAATCTAAACTTATAGATTTAGGAAAGGTTTTATGTAAGAAATTTTTTTTAAACTTTTCATTAGTAAAATCTTATTTTTGTTTCAATAATGCAAATAAAATTAGTATACATTATATATTATTACTCTCTTTCGCCTATAAAACTTATATAATTTTATATTATTTGATGAGAATATATATAATATTTTCAACGCATTTTTTAATTTTGTTTACACATTTAATTTTTAAATGAAAAATTCTACTCAATTAATATTTTGTAGTGTTAAATATTACTTATGTCAATAGCCATTGCTAAAAATTATTATTGATAATTACTCTCACTATTTTTTATGTAAAAATGTAGAACATAGATTTTAAAATTATTATTTCGAGCGTATTTATTCATTTTAAGTGCACATTCATATCGGCATCTGTAAATATCAAAGCTAGCAATTTAATTAATTAATTTCATTAGATAGTTTTTATCTTTATAAAATAAAACAAATTGTTTCTGAAGTACTATAAATAATAAAAAAAATTATTTTAATTATATAAGCAATATTTATACAATACTAAAATCTTAGTATTTAATTAGTTATTTAGACTAGTACAAATTAAATTTATGAGTATGAATCGCACTCAAATATTATGATAAAATATAATTTATCTACAAACTAAAATGGTTGTTTATAATATTAAAAAAAATATATATATCAATTATATATAATTCAAGTATAATTATATTAAATATTACAGGTAATAAAAATAAAATTATTTTATGTATCTTATATGGAAATAGAACGAATTTAAATTTTCTATTAATTTGTATGGAATAATATTAAAATTTTCTGTTTCAGCTATGGCTGCAATCATAAAAAATTAGCATT
Source organism: Ceratosolen corneri (assembly GCA_030522565.1). Classification (NCBI taxonomy): domain Eukaryota; kingdom Metazoa; phylum Arthropoda; class Insecta; order Hymenoptera; family Agaonidae; genus Ceratosolen; species Ceratosolen corneri. Next base: position 44,241 of record JAPYYT010000106.1, on the reverse strand, counting down.
TATTTTATAAAAATATAAATATGAACATATTAAAATTGATTTTTAAAATCAAACTTAGGTGAGATTTATAATTGGAGATTTATAATATTTAACTAAAAATATGTATTTACAATTTCAGATAATTCTATTGGGATCAGAAGTGCTTAAAATATTTGAATATATAGTTGATGTTTTGTTATCGATATTTGTAGGGTATTTTTAAAATAAAATATATATTAATACAAAATACTCCTCCAAACTCTCATTTTAAATGCAAAAAATTTTTTATATATTTTTCCAATTTTATAAAAGAATTATCTAAAAAATTCTTTTTTTGATTTTTTAAATTTTTTTGATTGAATGGTAGCTTAGATAGTTTACATACAAGTAGATAAGATAAAATTAATATTACATGGTCGTTTTTTATTTTTATTTCAATTCCTGATATTTATTTCTGGATATTTAAATACTCTGAATTTTAATATTAATATTGAAAATAGGATTTACAACAATAACTTTAAGATTAAAGCAATCAAATTAGTTAAAAATGAATTGTAAAATATCAAAATTATTGCAAAATACACAATGAAATGAGATTAAAAAAAATTAATATATGTGTAAGTTTTCCTTTGTTAGTTTTATATTTTTGTTATTAAATTAATTATTAGAGTATATAATTATTAATGTTCGTCTAAATAAAAAAAAACAAAACTATATAATATTAATATTTTAATATTCTGCTTATTAACATTTATTTATATGTAATAAATAATAAATTTGTTTAAATATAACAAAATAAAATACGTATATACTATATCTAATTAATTTTAGTCTTAGTAATTCAAAATATTTTTTAAAGATTCATCCAATTTTTTTTTCCATTCATTCCCTAATATGGTTACGACTACGAGAAATATTATAAATGATGTCATGTTATAAGATATTTTATAACGTCATCTACAGTATAAACTTCGAAATTATAAGTTAGTCTCAGCTGTCATATTGCCATGCAGTAGACAAAATAATATATTTTCAGATATGATAAAAAAATGTTGATTCCTTTTTGTCACGAGTTAAATTTAGGTTTCACGTTCAAAAGTGCATATTTGTCAATGCATATGTATAAACGTATCAATCATTAGTTTTTCATATGTTTATTTTTTTATCATATTAATTTAATATTCGTTTATAAATTAAAAATAATTAAATTTGTTAATTTATAAAAAATAAATATGGAAAAAATATAAAAAGTAAAAAGAAATGAATGTGCATGTAATAATTTATTTCGAAAATTCAACTTATATAAATACATCGTTATCATTTGGATATATAATCTAGAAAAATTTGGACTTATTGAAGAATATAATTGTTATATATATATTTCCTTGCGTACCAGTTATTTTTTATTTTTCACAACATACCTTTTGTTTTAATCATAAACTTGGATTACATAATATACATAAAATACAAACCTGTCATATTAAGTAATTAATTACGTTTGCTACAGATTTTATTAAATATTTTATTAAATGAATTTTAATATGTATGAACATAGTTATTCAGTTATAACTTGAATATTGTAATATTTTAGAATTTTGTGGATATTATTTCATCAATAAATACACTATTTGAAGATATATTTTAAAAGTTGTAGATATTAATTTCAATTATTTTATAATATACGTAGCCAATAACACAAATGTTCAAGCAAAATAGTGATGTGTTAAGGCAAAGAATTATGTTTTGATTATTCATAGTTAATTATTTTTATTTGGAAATACTGTTATTATTGTATATATATATATATATATTTATATTTTAATATTTTTTAGTTTAATAATAATTAATAATTAATAAGTTTAATGATTAATTATGAAAGTATATCTTTCATGTTAAGAAATAAAAAAATTATAAACTTACTCAACATCTTTATGACAGTTTTTTTAAGAATAATTTTTAATAAGATATTGAAGCTGATAGATACAATCCAAACGAGAGTTTTAATGCAAGAATATAGCATATCTCTACCAAACACTTCAATTAGATCACCAAAGTTTATACAATTCATAGGTATAGATTACGTATATATGCATATCATAAGTTCTAACCATGAAATAGTGATATTGATTTTTAATAATCAATAATATAAAAATACTGTAAAAACTAATATATCAATAAGCAATATTATAAAACACGTTTCTGCAGCTTTAAATAAATAAAATTTTTAACTTAAAGCTAAAGAATTAAAAATTCATTAAACTTCGTTGAAAATTATTAATAATTGATAAAATTCTTGATGGAAATCTTTTAGTAGTTTCTCTTAAAATTTTATTATCTTGTAATCTTATAACTTTTAAAATTTTACATTTAAAAGAACAAAATAATTATTTATTAAAGTTCATAAAACATTAACATGTTATATTAAATCTGAAAATATAATTAATCCGTTAATTGAATTAACTTTTTTATTTTTATTGTCAACATTAAAATTTTCAATTATTATTGTTTTTATCAACAACTATTGTAATCGATCTATCATTTGTTTTATATTAAATTATCAAAATTTTATTCAGTATAGATACTCTACTTTTAATTTTATTAAATTATATTATAATTATTCTTATTTATTAGTAAAAATAAAAAAATTTAATTATCTATGAATTATTTTGCAAAATCTATGTTTAATAAATTTTAAAACATGTAAATATAATATTATTTCTTATACCAAAACAATATACTTTCCTTTTACTACTACTAATAATAATAATAATAATAATAATACTATAATAATAATTATTATTTTATAATTATTATTTTTAATAAAAAAAATATTATTTGAATTTTTAAGAATAAATTTATTATTAATAATATATTCAATAGGATTTGATTTTATGTATTATATATTATTGTACATTAAAAATATAATAGTAATTGAACTCTGTAATCAATTTTATTTAGAACAAAATTAACTTAAATAATATTTATATTTTTTCAATCTTTAAGAGAAACTAAAATTATTTAAATAATTAAATTTTAAAAAGTAGCTAAACTAATAAATAACTGTTTAAAATTAAAAATTATTTAACATTTACTTAAAAATTGTTCAATAATATATAAATAAATAGATAATATTATATAATACAAAATAAAAAATTTGACAATTGAAAAATATTTGTGTTATTTAGTATAAACAAAATTACAAATCATTTATATTTTTACATAATTTAAAAAATTAAAAAATTAATTACTTTATTTAATATTATTTTCATTATATTTTATTTTGCTACGATTTAATTGATTTTTTTATGTATATTATATATATATATGCTCAAATACCCAGACATACGTATACATTTTGACTATTATTTTAATTATTTAATATTAACTTAATAGGGTAATATTAATTTCCTATGAAATCTTTGGATAAAAATATGTACTCTGATAACAGCTTAAATTTAGCTAGGACTAACAATAAATATGTATATAATTTAATAGTTTTATAATTAATTGGATTCAAGATAATCCTATGATGGAGGTTTATTGGAACCAGGATTAGACCTTCTTTGTGTACTATGAAGAATACCATAATCACTTCTGAATCACTCAAGTCAATTATAATACATATATTACCATCTGAATAATTTTAGTATTCTTACTCTTTTAAGTCTTTTATTAATGCGGATTTATAATATCGATACCATAAACATTTTAATTATTGAATGAACTATTAACTTTTCTAACAACAAAAATTTCATTTTCGAAAAGATAATACAGAGAATATTTAATAAATTTAATATTTATATAAATATTTATATAAAATATCCAATAAAAGAATTTAATGTGCCTCTTCAAAAGATTTTAGAAAAATGATATGTAGTTATATACAAAGTTATATATGTAGTTATTTTGAAGATAATAAGTAATAAATATAATAATAAAAAATATCTAATAAATATAAGAAATAAAAAATATTAGTATATTAAATATGATTTTTGTTGCCCAATTAATTAAAAAACAAGAATTCTTATAATAAATGATATTATAATATACATTTTTTTATATTATTTGATTAAATTTAAATTACAATTTACCACTTGGATAGATTAACAAGATTTATTTATATTTTTATATCCTTTTCAAGGAACTAATAGCTTTGTATTGTGACTTCTTATTGAAGTATTATGTTAGCTAACTAACATAATTATATATTTAAAAAATAGTATTAGACTATTTATAATATGGATTAAAACTGATATTGTTTAATAATTAAATCAGATATTTTAAAATATAATAAAATATAATATATTTAAGCAAATAATTATTCAGTTCATTTTACATAAATTTAGACACCAGCATGCAAAAAAACAGTAGTAAAAAGACGACGTGAAGGGTAGTTGCAGTAAGACACATGTCTCGATTGAAGAGAGGTTTAAATTACGACCAAATGTAAATCTAATATATCATGCAAAGTATAACACGTTATATGATGAATAAACTAACTAATAATGCGGAAAGGGAAATACGTATTATAATAAACGATTGTAATATAACGATTAAAATTCTATTAACATATCCTAAATTTAATACCTGGAAATGAAGTATGATGGTCCATATAAGTCCAAGAGTTAATTTAGGATTACCATCAACTATATCCTCTGCTTGAATATTAACGAGTTTGATATTCTTACATTGTAAGAAACGTAATGCTATCCTTACATTATCTAGCATATGAAAACGCATACTTCCAGAAGTTTCTCTTGGCTAAAAAATATGATTTTATATTATTAAAATTTTAATTTGTTATATATAAATATAATAAAGTTGGTTTTAAAATAATAACAAAATATAGTTCTACCTAGTGATATATTTTATACAATACAAATAAAACAACTTTTAACTAAATTCAACTAATGTACAATTGTATCATTAAAAAATAACTAGATAATTTTGATTAATGATCATGTTTTAGAATAATTAAATAGTTATTGTGATTTAACGATATTTTATTACCTAATATATCACTTTAAATATTAATAATTTAATAATAAACTCATTCTTTAATTAATGCACAAAAAATTATATCCAAAAAAATAATAACTACATACATATATAAATTAATTTAATGATTGCATAAAAAAGTAAAAAATAAAATAATTGAATGGCTTTCATGGTATCAATTGTTCTTATATTAATTTATAATTATTGGTATGTTTATGACAGTTTTAAAATGTATGAAAAATAAAATATAAATGAAATTTTTAAAAATGTTATATAAATATAACATTAAATGTAAATAGAATAACTTATAAATATTAATTTTTCATAATAAATCCACCAAAACTCAGAATATATTAATCAAAATATCACAAACTACATACTAGTAATATTTCTAACTTAAAATTTCTCCAGTGATTAAAAGAAAATAATTTAAAATTTTTGAAAAAAAATTAATTATTCTTCCAATTTAATGAAGTAATTAATATAATGTATAATCTATGAATATCATAATTATAAAAAATTTAATTTATATGGGATAGAACAAATTAGAAAGTAAAAGATTTACGAACTTACGAGATGTTCTCCTGATAATACTTCCAATAAGGAAATAAGGTTGTGGCCATCTCGGAGATCTTGAAATAAATCGCCAATATATCTGGTCGCCTAAAACAAAAGATGTAGCTTACTTTTAATATCATTAGATTTTTTAAAATTATGTTGTACATAACTATTTATACATATAGTTAAAAAATAGTTTTAAATTTCTTTATATTAACCTAATATTCGTGTATTACTCTTTACAATATACGTATATCAGATACTACCTACACAAAGTACATAAAGGAGCACATGTGACAACACGTGTCGTTCTTATTTAGACTTAGTTAACATCAAAATAAACGAAAAAAAGTTAGTAAATTTATTATAACAAGTTACTACAAATAGCATTTTTAAATTTTAAAAGAAAAAATGTTATTACTTAACTTAATGCATTTTGTTACTGGTAATGTTCTTGGGATCAATTATCTCAAGCATACAATAATGAATGTATACAATATAAAAAAATATACAATATTCAATATGTTTAAATTTGACTTATGTAGTTGATATAGTTGATATTGAAAATAATACAATAATGATAAAGTAAATATACAAATTAATCATTTACTTATGTAATGAAAGCTTAAATATATACTTAAGAACTTCAGAATATATATTTAAAGAAATAATAAAACTGTTACAGATATATGTACGAACTAGATAATTAATTATTTTTAATATATGGAATTTAATTTTTTAATATATGGAATAATAAAATAAAATAAATTGAAACAAAATTCTAGAAAACAGTAAGTTACAAAAAAATAGAAAGTTTTTTAATGGAATATATTTTTCATTCATCTATAATAGTATCAAATACAAAATTATAATAAAATAATTGTCAATAATAAAATATAATGTATCAAAGCATATTGACGTTGAGAAGTAAAATAATAAAAATAACGAAAATCATAACTAAAAGCGTAACATTTACCCATGCAGTCATTAAACAACTATTTTATATAGAAACTGCATAATAGATAACTTACAGGGGGAGAACAGCAAGGCTGGTTGTTAACGACTACACACACGTGTAGACATGTATAAGTCTGTAAAAAGAGAAAATTCCAGAAAACAGTAGGTTACAAAAAACATAGAAAGTTTATTAATGGAATATATTTTTCATTCATCTATAATAGTATCAATATATTTATAATAATTTCGAATATCTATATCTACATGTGTATGTTTATGTGATCAATAATCAAATTAAATAAATATTAACCAAATGAAATTGTGTTTATTCATTTATATGAGAATATTAAAATAATATAGACACAATAATTTATTCATATTGTAAATTAATGTCGACAGATTCAAATTTAACAATAATTAGACACTATAAGAAAATTAGTTTAAAAGATAATATAAGTAATATATCAAAGTTACAAAGATATTAGATACAAACATATTAAAGTTATATAAAAATGTAGCAAAAATATTACTTCACATAGGAAAATTTTTATTTAATTAGTTCTAATTTTTTACAATAATTGAATATAATAATTTCAAATAAATATAATACTACATAGTTACAATAGTAGAAAGATTAAATTACTAAAAATACTAAATTATTGAAATATTTCAAATTTAATTCTATAATAATTCATTTTTATGTCCATATTTAGATGACAGTTACTTTTAAACAAAACAAAAAGTAACATAATTAATGAAATTTACAAAAAATATTTTTGTATTCTTATTTATTTTTGACTATTAAATGTGCATTAAATTAATCAATTTAAATTATGCTTCCAAAAACATAATTATTTTAAAAATTTTATTTTCTATAACAAAGTATTTTTAAAGTGTAATTAGTTTTTTTAGACTTTTTTTGACTTTAGACAAATTGATGTTTTAATCGTATATACTCAATTGAAAATTTTACAAATCAATTTTATTCATTGAAATAAAATATATTAAAGTATTGTAAAATATGATATAAAAATTCCAATTGACAAAACAAAAATCAATAAATTAAAATTTTCTACTTTCAAAGCGAATATTTAGTAATATTTTAGAATACGTTCGTAGATGTTTTTTGTTTTGAATGTATTATAAATAAATTTTTAAGATATTTCAAACTGAATACTTATATTAAATTTATACATTAAACAGGGCTTTAAATATTTTCTTTCTTTTAAGGAAAATAGTTACATATACAAGTTTATTTATAACAATGAAAATTTATGAATCAGTAAATATTTGTAAACGTATAGTAATTAATACTGCCTACCTTAATGTATTTCCAATGCTGCAAGAAAGCATAAAAATATAAAAATAATCATAATACATTTTTTAATATGTAAAAAGAAAATACTAAAATTGAAAAGGTGGAGTAGTATTCATTATCAATTGCATTCTGTTGATTATATATGAATGAGTATAATTGCATGTAACCAATTGATATAGATATAGCTAATTCATTTTTTGAGAATTTTAATTAAAATTAATAAAAATTTGTAAAATTTAATAGTTTTAATACCATAATATTCAATACCATACTTTTATTATATATAATATAAATATTCATCCCGTATGACTTCAATCAAAATTTTGGAAAATATTATAACGAAAAATAAATACTGTTCTAAATACGTATTTCCAGTTATTAATGGATGAAAAGGTATTCAAAATTAATTTGCAATAACATTTATTATTTCATGTAAAAAAACAATAGTAAATACATTAACTTTAGTTGTATAAATATTAATTAAAAAGTCTATTATTTATGATTTAAATAGCTACACATTCGATTAAACAAGTAATTATTTTTTTATTAATTTTTTTTTACTTGTCTATTTATTTCAATCATAAATTCAGGAGTATAACAAATACTTGATTAAAAATCTATATTTATTATTACATAAGAAACTAATTAAAATATTCAATATAAAAATAATATCTTAAAATCCTTAAAAAAAACTACATAATTTATATAAATCTTATTATACTATACTTTCATACACTATATAATACTTAATTAAAATACATTTTTAATCTTAAAAAATATGATTTTAAAAATCTACTGATATTTATTTTCAATGAAACTAATTTTTTTAATGACAATATTATTTATGATAAATTTCTATAATAAAAGTTTTAATTTTATTTATAAAATTTTACTTCAAACTTCTAAAATTACCATGAAAACTTTTTTATTAGATAACTAAATATGTTAGTATTATAATATGCCTGAATCAAACAATTAAATAATTCTTTAAATTAATCTATTTCATCATCTTTCATTTAATTTTAACAGTAGTTATGTTATGTTAAAAATATTTTAAACTAATTAAAATATTTTAATTATTTAACAATAAACAAAAAGAGTTTTTCACCATAGTCGGCTATTTTTCTTTTGAGCGATTAAATAAAATTAAAAATATTATACTGAAAATTTAATAGAATACCTTAGCCTAAATAAAAAATTTTTAATTTTTTACTGTATCATAATTTTTAAGAAAATATAGTAATAGTTTTAATCGAAAAATTTTACTAAACTTAAATGTAAATATATGAAGACATCATAAATGTTTCTTTTTATTTCATTTTTATTGCTATCATATACTTAAATAATTATATATATAGTACATTTATATAAATTTATAAAATTCTATATTGTTAAAAATTACTATTTATCATTGATTTTAAAGTTTTTTTTTATCGTATACTTAAGTAGTGACATACATATACATTTATAAAATTCTTTATTGTTAAAAATTATTGTTTATCTTTGGTTTTAAAATTGTTTAGAATTCAAAAACTGTAGTAAAAAATTAAAAAATTGAGTAAATATAATTAAAATTAAGCTTCATTAAGTATTTTGTATTCGTTGTTACATCTTTTTTACTGTAAGTTTACAAAAAAAACTTCAATTTGCACCCATTGTCTTGATATAATTTGTTAATTATAAAACTATTTGGATCATTAAAATATTTTTTCAAATATCATATATCCTGTATTTAATTAACTATAACTTATGCGAATTAAATAAAAATCGTGATACGTAATAAATTATATTAATACTTTTCAATTGTAACATTATTTATAATACTACATTAATGATATTATTACAGTGATTTTTGAATGAAAAACTTTCATGTATTATTCACTAATAATTTTTTAATTGAATAAAGTATTTTTATTTTACATTATTATTTCAATATTATTCATAATGTACTTTTTGTTTATAAAGTAGCATCTACCAAAACCAATAATTTTTATAGATATCCTTTTTATTTAATTATTATTGAACTTTTATTTTCCTTATGTTATATTACATAAATTGAATTAAGAAATTACCTTTTTCAAATGTTTGTTCACCCATTTTGTAAAAGTTTTTTTTTGTATTGCATCTCTTTCATCTGAAAACAAAATGTAATAATTTAAAATTAAAGTTCGATTATGGTTAATTATTACTCTAAAACTAATTATTAAACTATTATAATTATCTCTAACATACATAAATAAAGTAGCACATAATAATAAAGAATACAATTAATTAAAAATTTAAAAAGTTAAGTAATTATCTAAATATGATTTGTAAAAAAATATTTTCGTCAAATTCATCATAAAGTGTAACTGACAATAGTAATTAAAATTAGTTTATCACACTACATTCAATCAATTGTATAGTATGTAGTATATCGATGTGTATAGTAACACTCGATCGTCCTCTATTACTTTTTAAAATTATGTAGGGAACTAGATTAAAAACTAGATAAGAACTTGATTAAAATTGTGGAAACCATAAAGAAATGCAGGTATGTCTAAGAATATATTAAGGTGTACAACATATTTATGCTATGCAATTCACAATACAAACGTTTTAAAAATCCGGTTTAAGAAACTCTAACTGTTTCTATAGAAATAATAAAATAATAGTTTAGAAAATGTTACAATAAAAAGTATCATCAATGAAAAAAAGCCAATAGCTTTAATTTTTTACATCTCTCGGATGTAACAGAAAAGAAGTAAAAATCGCAAAAAGTACATATCCTTTATTTATATTAATTTTATTTTATTTATACGAATTTTATTTATATAAATCAAATATACTAAAAATACACCTATTATAATCATAATTATTGGTAAAACTTTTTCATGTAAATCAACTAAAAAATAAAAAACTTTAATTATACAAATAAAAATTACTTACTCGTTAAGAAAATAAATAGTAAACATTAATCTGATTATAATATAAATCTGAAATACAAGAATAATTAATTCATATACACATAGAAACCAAATTTTATTCAAATTCAATCAATTCTTCACATCTAAAAATATTCCATTATTATTAGAATTAAAAATTATAAGACAAATCACTCCTCCAATATACTAATTCCTTTTATTAATCGAATGACAAAAAGAAGGATTGAATAAATGTTTTTTAAATAAAAATATATAAAAAATAATTAATATTTCAATATTTAATGAAATTAATTCCGTGATCAAATTTTTAAAAATATATAGTAACTTATAACATTGTACTCAATACTTTGATAAGATAATAAATCAGGAAATAAAATTAAAAAAAAAACCAAACCTTCTAATAATTTTATTAATCTCATCTATTTTCAAATTAAATATAATAAGAATTATAAACAAGCTCTTTAATTAAAAAAATATAACCTTTTTAAATAGCATATTAATAACAATGTTATATAGTAGTATAGTATAGTATATACTGATAATAACTATATATATTTTAATACATAAAAATATTAGTATAAATAATGTAATAAATACCTTATTTATGTATTTACAGGCTTTCAATTTTGTACAGATAAATAAATAAGTTTATATACATACTTTATAAATTAATATATTTTAATATATTTATTTACACAGCAATAGACTACTATAGTATACTTTAAGTAGGTTGTATGAAAAAGCGAATGTACACATAGATATAGATATTAATATATTAAATGGATTGTATATGGCACCATTAATGTTCTCGATCTTTCTATCAAATAATTGTAAATAAATTTTTAAAATGTTTAGGTATGCCAGAATTATTTCTACGGAATATATTAATATATTAATATACGTTCAAATTTGAATTTAAAATTAATGCAAATTTATTCTTTTTTTACCAAAAACTAAACAAAAACAAATATGAAACTTTAATATTTAAATAATAAACAATAATTAATTTATAACAAATATTAATTATAAATCTAGAGTCTAGCAAAATCTATCATCTATAAATTTACAAATAAACAATATGAAACATTTATTTTAAAGCAAAGCATTATCGTTTGATATCTTTGCTTAACAATGTTATACATATATATAATCGATAGTTTTGTTATAAAATAATATTTAATTAATATATATAAATATGCAGTTAATATGCCATACTTTAATAGTATGTATTAATAGTATTATTAATAGTATTTAAATAAATATATAAGTATGAATAATTACAGCATTGTCATACTATTATTCTCCATAAATATTCACTTATAGTATATAATTATAAAGATTATAATTATATAAAAATTGTGTATAAAACGAAAAATAATTTATTAATTACAAAATTAATATATTCTTTTAGAGAAATTTTTTAAAAATATTCAATTTTTAATTGTACGGTTAAAAAATTCAATTTACAAATCTTATAAAATAATTTTTTAAGAAAGATATTTTTAAAATATTAAATGTTCTGCAATATTAACCTTCAGTCTACAAAACCTACAGTAATGGTGAGAATATACTCATTAAGGCATGAAATAAAAATTATATAGATATAACGAGAATGTTAGATTGTATATAGTGTTGAAATAATATAATTATAAAAGTACTTCATTATTTTTATGTTTTATTGTTTATTACTGTAGAAAATATTATAACAAAAATCTATATTTTCACAAATAAGAAATATTAATTACTTTCATTGCATTAATTAAAATTAATTAGAAATATCTATTTACATATTTAGACGAAACAATTAAATATATTAAAATAATATCTAATTTATATATATATTTACATAATATAAATATACATACATATTTAAAAATATCGTTTCATACGTGAAACAAAAATTGAATAAGTTATTTTGGGATTATTCCAGCTTACAGATAAAAGCGAATATAATATTTATATGTATATTTATAAATGTATATTATACTATATTAATATATAATATCTTTTGACAAAAGAATATATTTAAAAAACTACTTTTTATTTCTGATTATACGTTATAATTTTGAAGACATCATTAACAATAATTAATTATAAATTTAAATTCTATATTAATATTTTAATAAATTCAAAAACAATATGCAAAATTCTTTCACGAATTTCTGAAATATTGTTGTATTTGTTCGAATACTCTGTATATTTTTTAATAAATTAAATTTCCATTGCATTCTGCAAATAGATAAGACTCTACTTTCATTAAATACCTGCTTTATACATTGGTCTATTGAATTGATGTTTGATTTTTTTATTGGTAATGAAGCTAGTTTTGCAACATTTGTAACTATACTTTTTTACAACTTTACTTTTTACAACATCTGTAATTCAGTGTGTATCATTTTGTGTGAAATAATTTTAATAGTTAAGATATCATGATGTCAAAGATGTTCATAATCTCATGATATTTACTACTATTATTGTATATACTTCCATTAATATTTATAGCCATTTTTACAATATATTTTTATTAATATTATTATTGTATAAATAACAGATTAAATCAAGACGTATAAACGAAAGTACAAAATAAAATTAATGTCTTTAAGGTGTTGCTAGTTGTACTCGTCATTGGCAACAAAACTCTTCTTATATAAAAAATGTATATCTAATATATGATTATAAGTATAACAAGAAATATTAATTTACTCGTTAACTAATTACTTCGTTTATTTGCATACAATTAAAATATTGCTAAATATTGCAAAAGAACAGTTCTATATGAAATATCTTTTAAATTATCTTATACATTTTCATATTTCTTTGTAAATGTTTTACCGATGAACATTGATTTTAAATTTTACTTCCGTGTTTAATGAAAATTTAGACTGAATAATCTATCTTTCAAAATAATAATGTATATGAAAGATACTAGTTTTAATTTATTAGATATTCATTATATTGTTTGTGTTAGATATAGTTTTAAATGAAACATTGTAATTGGAAAAATCAATTACAATTAATATGAAATACTATATTGAAAGATTTTTTTTAGTACATTATTTTTATAAAAGTCTATATAAGCCAATATATTAGTAATTTTAATAATATTGAATTTTTTTACAATTTCAATAGTAAAAATAAATTAAAACGTAGAGATAAATATTTAATTATTTATATTCAATTATATGCATAGTACAGTTGATTTATTAACTATTATAAGAAAATCCATTTATTAAAAATAATAAGATAGAAATTTTCTAAATAATTTGCTAAATAATTAAAAATAATATTGTTAATATTAAGATAAGATAATATTACAAGATTTTACTTTTCCACTATATTCTGAATATTCATTCAACAGATGTATAAAGTTAAATATATTATATATATTATAGGAATACCTTCAATAAAAATCTCTTAATATTTATAAAAATATAAATGAAGCAGTTCTAATTTATAAAAAAGACTTAAACATATATACCAAACATAAGTGATATACTGAATCACCGCAATCGTGCATGCTACTACATACGAAAACTTATGCATATTTGGAATAAAACGATGTTCGATAAAATAATTTAACATTGATATAGTATATGAAAATTATTAATAAAGTTTAATACAGTAGAACAATAGATCAAGGTATATTTTTATTAATTAATAATTATCATCATTTTATTTCATATCATTTATAATCATGTGTTGTTCGTTAAATTCAAATCACATCATGCTAAATTAGAATATGGAAAACCAAACATAGACCTCGTTAATAAAATTAAGTAATACAATTTTAATTAATTTGCTAATAAAATAAAAAAACGTACAAAATTTATTATATAAAATAAACTATTGAAAATAAATAATTGGAATATATGAATAATAGGAAATAACAAATATTTATTATCAAATTATATACATTTTATATTTTATATTTTATATAATTAATAATTGTTTGAATGTAATACAATTTCTTTAATTTAAATTCATTTAATTGTAATTAAAACCTTTAGATCTGCATTTATTAATTACCTAATTTATCTACTTAAAAAAAAAAAATTATATAATTGTATTAGGAATTTAAAAAAATGTTTAAAAAAGCAATAAAAATGAAATTCAATTTTTTTTTATAATCGTGTCAGGATATACATAAAAATAATTGAGTGTGCGTAGAATCAGTGTATCACTTAACTTAAGCCTCAATGAATATTGTCCAGCATCCCCAGTGCCGCTGGGATATGCTAGGTCGTTTATTTTCAAGGTGCTTATTATCGAAAAGAAGTTAAATTTTATCAATACTACTTGACCAATATATTTTTACTTTTACAAATACTCTGATCTTTTATAGCTTTCGATGAACTTTCATTCTAACCTTTAAATTTGGAGAGAGATTCCTCGTAGCCGTACTGAGAGCTCTGTTCTCGATGATGCTCAGCAACGGTGTCAGATGGATCGAAGCCCAGTCGTTCCTTGTAGTAAGCTTGGGTCGACATTTTGTGTTAGTCGACAGACAGTTTGAGCTAATTAGCACTTTCTTCTACTTTATCATTACACAAAAGTTTTCTTTTTAAGTACAATCTGTTGATATAGAGATAATCTCTGTGCAATTTCTTCTTTTCTAGTTTTTTATACTCACTTTATGCACGAATTTATTATCGTTTTCACGTATACACAATAAATTTCATTAAATAACTGAACAGTACAACAAAAATATTATTGCTGATTCAATATAATAGTATATATTCTTTCATTTTTAATAAAAATTTTAATAATATTTAGTTCACACATCCACGAACGGTGCAAACTTTATTTATGAATTAAATACTTATATATTTTAATTCATTATAAGTAAATGCTTTCCTCTAAAAGTTATTTTTTATAGTATATTTAAATATTTTTATTTTAATAAATCTTTTAAAATAAAAATATATGTAGTTATATATTATAAAAGTATTTTACAGATAATATAATCATATTCAAAAATATTTTTGATTCATTACTAATTAATTATTAAAGCAGAAATGCTATAAGTGATCGAAGACTAATTCGATTAATTTCCTATGAGTACAATTCATGTTTATGTATACTTTTCTTTTTTTATCAGTTATGCGTGTACTTAATAAATAAAATCCTTTTTTAATTTTTTCAAAACCATGATTCTCGAACAAAATATTAAACAACATAATTATATATAAAACAGCATCAAATGAATTGAACGCCAATACTGTACTTTCGTTATAATTTAATAATTGAAACGAATCTTTAGTCTCAATATAGAAAAAAATGTGAATGAGACATTTTTTAACGCTTTAAGTAGAATTCAATATAAAAACAAAAAGTAAAATCACAGAATCAAAATATAAAGAGAATTTTAAATGATTGATATAAATTATCAATTAATTACTTAATATTTATATATATTTAAAAGCTTGTTGTTAAATGTAAATATTATGCCGTGAGCGGATAGTTTGAATATTCAGAAAGAAATTCGATTATTGTATAAATCTAATTATATTACTTAAAACAATTATTTATCCCAATTATACAAAAGTCTATTGACTTAAAAATAAGTAAAAATGTTCTTAAAACAATCTGACATTTATATGTATGTATCTTATAATAATGGAAGTTTCATTTATTTGTGTTAAAATTAACATTATATAAATAAAATGACATTTTTTAAAGGTTTTAACGTATATATAATAAAAATATATTTTTCGTTTCTTTTTTATAACTACTATTAATAATTGTTTACAAGATAATAATCACTTTACTCAGTGTTTTATATTTTCTGGATTTGCTTAATATAAGAATATTAAAATACTGAAGGTAAATACATTTGTTAATAAATTAACGTAATAAGGAAACTCTATATATGAATATTTACGTAACACAATGTATAAACATTGTTACATAAAAACAAGAGATAGAACAAAAAAATATAAAAAAATTGATATAATTATATTCCCCCTAAATTATTAGATAAAAAAATTATTGATTTTAGTGAAGTAACTTAAAATAAGATTGAGTTAATAGAATTAATTATTAATCACTGTGTTTTTACAATATTTTTTGGAACTTTTTGTTTTGATTTAACAAAAATTTATATACATCTAACACACACACATTATGTTTCTTTTTGTCTCTTTCACTAAGTAAAAGATGAAAAAAGCAATATTTTTAATAAAAATAGCAAGGAAAAATGCAAAGAATAGATCACGTGAAAGAAGTAATAAGAATAAAAAAAATTGAAGTACAAAACGGGTTGCTTGTCGTGAAAAATAATGTATATATCCATCTGTTTGTGAAAAAGCAACTGATCAAGTATACCGGTGTACGCAAGTTAACGGTAGCACGCGTGAACAAAGAATGATCGAACCAGCAATTGTAAGTCGTAGTAATAGGGACCGGAAAGAAGCGAAAGTTCATGCAATCGTGGTATCCCCGCATATGGTAATCGGTGAGAAAACCCGTGTGGGAGCAATGCTAAACCGAGGCTGACTTGTTGCCCCCGCAAAAGTCCGCTCGTCGTCCCCTTCCTTTTCCAACCGCGATTCCAATGTGTTAGCTCTCCCTCTCTATCACGCGTTTTCTTCAGCATTCCATTCTCTTCTTCAGATTGTACATATGCATATGTATGTAGCCACAAATATACAATTATTGGAATAAGTCATATAAAGGTTTTATATTATTCTTATGCTAACTTTCTATAATCCACTGTTAATATTAAAACTACAAAATTAGAGCCATGTCCTAAGTCATATACTACTATAATTTGGGAGCTTGGAATAATAAAATGAGGTCAAATCTTTAATTAACAGTTTATTTTTTATTTTCTAATATGTATAAACTAGTTTAAATATTGTATGCACGTAGTATCCTATGCATATATCATGTATTTATAATAAATTAGAATAAAGATATTCAATTAATTGAAAATAGCATACATATAAAATGACGTATACAATGTCAGATTACGATTATTACTATTATTATTATTATTATTATTATTATTAGATAGTAGATGTGTAAAATTTATTTCATAAAAAAATATAGTAACAACAAACCTTCTACTAGAAAAAATAAATATGAATACATTTTTCTTGTTTTTATTCCTATATGCAAAGAATAATGAATAAATGCGACCGCGAAAGCAATAAGACAGAAATAAGCTACCAAATAGCTACATATCGCTGATTTTATTAGAAATTCATTCTACAAGGTGTAAAATCTATGTAATCGTAGCGTGTAAGGTAGGATTGGTATACAAAGATTTGATGACTATTTCAATAATCTGAATTTGGACGAACGTACGTGTAACTATAGATCTACTACCTATATTAATATATATTTTATTTCAACTACTTTCCTGCAATC
This sequence comes from Ceratosolen corneri, assembly GCA_030522565.1. Lineage (NCBI taxonomy): Eukaryota > Metazoa > Arthropoda > Insecta > Hymenoptera > Agaonidae > Ceratosolen > Ceratosolen corneri. Next base: position 26,136 of record JAPYYT010000106.1, on the reverse strand, counting down.
ATAATTATTAGAGTTTTAAAATATATTTAATAATTATTTTATTATTGTCTAAAAATAAAATAAAAAAATTAATTATAATAATAATTACAATAATAATTATAACAAATAGTTACAATAATCTATAAATAAAATATATCTAAAAATAAAATATAATAATCTACATGTGTTTAATAAAAGTACATAATTATTCTAAATACTAAAGAATATAAAATTTGACGCTTAAAAGTTTACACGACAGTATTGAAAATTAAAATGATTTTAAAAGCAGTATTTATAGCATGGACACTAAAAATTCGTAAAAAATTATTTATTCGATCAATCTCAAATGTTATATAAAACTTTTAATTTTTAAATGAAATAATTTTCTGAAATTGATTTGAAAAATAAATATTTAATTATATTTTATATTATGTTTATCTTAACTATACGAGATATATAAAGATCTTAACTATATAAATTACTATACTTTCAATGTATTTTTAATAAAATTATGTACATTATTTTTTTCAGCAAAGAGAAAATGTCCGAAACAAAATTAAAAAATATTGATTACGTATTTTACTCTTTCAATTCACAATAGAAAATAAATTCTACAAAATTATAGTTTTATTTCCTAGATAATTTCCATTCAGAACAACTAGAAGCCTTAACAGATTTTTGTGTTATTTATTAAATTTAATTTAAGCCATTTTATACAATATTAAAACGTTTAACTAAATTTTATAATAAATGAAAGTATTTCTTACAACGTTAAAGAATTTATTTAGTAATTATTTATGTGCAATAATTGAGATTGAGTTGGTCAGAATATGATATATATTCTTTGTATTATAATATAATAATAATATATTCTTAATAAGAAGTAAAATTAGTATATTAGGAATAGTAAAAGTAAAATATAAAATAGTAAATATATTCTTGTATTTGAAAATATCTTATTTTTGCTTAATACGATAATTCGAAAAAATTAGAAACATAAGAACGAAGATTTTCTTTTTTAAAAAATACCTTGTAGAATATATATATTTAATCAAATGAATTTCTTCTGTTGGTGATGACTTCCTAGTCTATTTTTTGTAACTTAATATTATAATACAATCTGAAAATACCCACCTAAGCTATTGATATTTCTATATGTAGCAGTATTTATATAAATTGGTTTAATACTTTGTACAAATTGACCAAATTGACATCGAAACTTTTCTGAAGAAAATTGGACTCAATAAATTTATAATTCAATGAGGTTATATTATAAAGTCATTTACCACTACTGAATTTTAAATAACTTCAAAATCGTAAATAATGCGCAAAAGGACAAGGAAAATAATCGATATTTCTACTATTAAATAATAATTTTTAAAAACTAAATAATTTTATTCTGTAATATTTCTGTAATACCTATAGTTCTCTATCTTACTATTTTGTTTAATGTAATGTGATGCAAAAGGCATCAATATATATGTTCAAAACATGAGAAATTAAAAAATATACACAAACTAAATAATGTCACACTATCCATATTTATGAACGCACCCGTGCAAGCAGTCATAATAGTATAATGTTATAGCTATAGTATAATGTTATATATTAGTTTATGGCATATATTTATAGAGTAATGATTTAATAATTTCATATGCGATAAATAATAAAGTTTAAAAAAAATATATTTCATTAAAAAGGAATAATATATTTTTCGTTTAATCAATTAAATAAGTTACAGAAATTATCACATAAACTATAGAGAAAAAATTATTAGTTAATTGAATAATAAAACATTTATTTTAGGTTAATTAAAATTAAACCATAATTTTTGTGTATATAAATTGAAGTTTTACATGTTAAATATAAATACCATAAAATAAGTACTTTCTAGAGTAAGTGTTAATCAGGATAAAATTATAACATAGTTGTGATTATTCATTTTTTAAATTTTTAGGCTAGAATAAATGTAATAATTACTGTATTGATTTATGATTACTTTATAAATTTAACATATTTGAAAGATATGACATTCTTATAGTTCATAACAATTATAAGACTAATATTATTTTAAATATAAAAAAGTATTTATTCATTTTTCACACTATCATGAATAATAAATTAATAAAGTGGTAAGAACGTTTTTCTCACATTACATAATTTATATTTATTAAAATAATCAAAATAATTATTAACATTATTAATTTAATTCACTATTAAATAAAATGCTAAATATGTATTAGAACTTTTAAGAACATCGGTTCAGTATAATTTCGTAGGACATCAAATATATTTTTAATTCATTAATTAGAAATAAAATTCTCTTTTTTCTTACTATAAATAAAACTATATCAAAATCTAATAAAAAAAATATTTAGATTAGTTTATTTCTTTTTAAAACTACAAAATAATTAAACTTTAATTAATACTTCAGAAATTACACAACTTAATTTTTTAAATTTACTAATACATATATTTAGGATTAATTAGTCTTATCAGAACATGAAAAAATAGGGCTCAATTAATTTATAATTAGCAATTACCTCTATTTGGCTAATTCACAGATAAAAATAAAAAATTCAGTGATATGTGAATAGTTTTTAATCAGTACATTTTAATCTAAATTTTTTAATAGAGTAAATAAGTTAAGTAAATAAAAATAGAGTAATAATAATTAAAAATAGAGTAAGTAAGTTCATTAGTTATTATCAATCATTATTAATTGAGTATTTCTTCAGTAATTAAAATTTTTATAGCAAACTTTTCCAAAAATTATTTTTTAATGTTCTTAAAGATTTCTATGATTAATATGTAAAAACTTTCACTTAATATAATAAATACATACAAATTAATATATTATCTTTAACAATATTTTTTTTTAATATCACATTGTATAGAGATATAATAGCTATTTTTGAAAATGGAAATAAAAATTTTTTATGGATTTCAATAGATGTACAATAAAGTTTATTATTTAGAATATACAAGTTGAACCCCTTAAATGAAACAATGGAAAAGCTTTTTTAATTAATTAATTATAGTTTTAAGAATGAAAAATATTCTAATTATAAAAATTGTTCGTTCTCAGATTTTACAAAGTTACTTGATTTGATTATTGCAAAAAATTATTATAATAAGAATAATAATAAAATAAATAATAAGAAAAATAATTTAATACATATATGTATGTATGTATGTACATATCTCAATATGGTAATTTGATATATGTAGACTCTAAATAATCAAATTATTTAAATGTACTTCTTTATATGTAAATATATCTATATCGATATCTATACTTCCATATCGATATTAAATAATGAACAATTAATAAATCTCAGAATACAAAGATTTATTGATTGCTTTATAATTTAAATTTAATTCTTTCATATACAATTTTTTTTTTCAAATAAAGTAATATGTTTGATTAAGTATTTACGCAATGTATAATATTGTGGTTATTAGTAAATAAGCCAGTAAAGAATGTTTTTTACTGTGGGAACTTTTCTTAATAAATGATAATATTATTGAACTGCATAGAATAATTTGATTTATTTAATTGGTTCCAATTTCATTTCAATTTGATGATTATAAATGAACTTGACATAATTCAATGATATAGCGATAGAGTATTATTATAGTAATATTACACATATTAATATATATACATAGAGCAAAACCTAACTTAAAATCATTCATTAACAACTGCAATAAAGACAATCACTTAAATAATAATAACCACATATTTTTACATTTTAATTTCCTCCACATTCCACCATATCAGATTCTTTTGGCTTTTCTAAACCTTTTAAGAAATTATAAATACTCAAATACAGTTTTGTTCTAGTATTGACATGTTAGTATACCAAGTTCTCCATAAAAAGATCATTCTTACGAAGTTAAAGTCTTTCATACTATACGCGTTCCGAATTGAAAAATTATCAATAGTCGGATAGCTCAACAAACTGCATATACCTTTGATTCTTACGTAATTATTGTACAAGAAATTACTTTGCTGCTCAAAAAGAAATTGTTTTTCATGTTTTTTTTTAACTTTTGTCATTTTTTTTATACATTTATGAATAAAATTTACCGTTGATTTTTATTATAATAAAACGATAAATTATACTGTCTTGAATTATCAATACATATAATGAATTTTATTCTCCAATTATATAAATAACAGAATTTAATTAAATTGTATTTAATAATAACTTGCTTAATTCAAAATTATATTTTTTTTCAAAAGTATTTTAATGATATTCGAGTTATAATTGGATTTACACTTTTTACTATATTATGTTTCTGATGTATCTCATTTTATTTTAAATCTATTATTTAGTAAATAACTTATGCAACATGTGTGCTATTTATGGTATACTTTAATATAAAAGATTAATAAATATTGAATTAGTATGTAGAAGTTGATATTTGTAAAGGGATTTAAATTTTTATAATATGCATTAAGTATTTATTCTATTTTTCTAATTTTTGTCAATATTTCAGCAATGTATTAATTGCAATATAATTAATTATTTCAGATTCAAGAAGTTACAATAAATTCAGTGATTAAATATTTTTTAAACTTTATTGTTTTCATTTATTTATTATTTTTGTTTATTTCAGATATTTTTGAAAATTGTATTTATTGATGTTATTTATTTGTTTCTTAATGATTTATTTATTTATCTGCATTTTCAGCCTTTTTCTCATACGCACACTTTATAAGCCTCTTATCGTCTCTTAATGATTGATTTGTTATATTCTTTTATTAATAATTAATTTTCAGTTTATCACTGTTTAATTGAATTAGACATTTGAAATTAATAGAAGGTACACAGTGTCAATTAATACGAATATTAAATGGAACTTTTAAAATAAAATTTTAATAAGAAAACTTAAAGCATTATACAAAAAACATAACATTCTAAAATACATTTACATTTATTTAAAAATAAATTTTTCGCTCTACTAGTTTATCTATTGCTAAAATAGTGCTAAAATCTGTTGCTTTCTCTATTGTTAAAAGTAATTTTACAAAAAAATAATTACTTTCAATTTGTTAAATAATTATATTATTAATAAAAATTTATTTATTTATAAAAAGTTAATAACAACATGTCAAATAAAAATAGAAAGAATATTCAGGCAATTAATATTTATAATTTATTTCAGAATGCAAATGATAGACATGTAATTTAAGATAACTGTAGTGCAATAATATTTAATTGCTATTTTTCAAATCGTTTTATTAAAATATAGAGTATTTACAAATCTTATTTTAATAGAATTGCCCGATAATACAATTTTACATCTTACATCTTTTATACTTTTAATACAGAAATAATAAATTAGGAATATTTTTTTTTAATGCTTTAATCTCAGCTTAATTTTATAAACTACAACTCTACATTAAATTACATTAAATTATTGAAATATTAAATATAATTGAAATTAAATCTTATTGTTACTACGTCTTTTATTGTAATTGTATTTATAATATTAATTTTAAATGCTTGTTTATATTTCTAATAAATAACTGAATATAATATTTTTTAATTCAATTATAAAAGCAATTTTTAAATAATATTTTTTAACAATCATATTTTATTAAGTTTTTATTATATATTTCGTTAACATTTGATTAAATAGGTTTCTAGTATTATCAATTTATACTTATTTATTAAAATATAAGACATGAATACTTTTGAATTTATAAGACTCGTAATATCGAGTTATATTGTTTACAATATATTTAATATACTTACATATTAATAATGCACAGACACAAAATTTGATTATGTTTCAAGATTTTAATATTTTTCTAAGTATTATTAAAGAAAAAGTATAATCTATTTTTTACAATTAAATTATTTTCTTTTTAATAAATTGTTGATTAACGTATTCGTGATGCGTAATAAACTATCATTTAAAAAAATTAATTTTGAGTAAATAAATATTTCTTCGTTAAAAATTAATAAATTATTAATTATGGTATAATATACTTATCTTAAATAAAGACTGCAATCAATATATTAATCATAATCATTTAAGTATCAATCATTTTAATGAAATTATAAATAGTGCATTTGCAAGCTTTAATGTTTTAAAATAAATTTCATTTCACATATTTTTATTTACAATTAGGAATATTCATTAGCGAAATTGTTTCATTAATGCAAGATGTTATACTTCTTGGTTGTGTAAATTTAGCATGTGATTTAGAATATGTCAAGTATCTGAAATTTCAAACAATTCATTTCTTTAAAATTCATATTGATATAGTAGGCACTATATTGTTATTTTTATGATTATAAATATGATTGATATTTGTTTTTTATTTAACGATTGTTGATATTAAATCATACGCATCTAAAGCTATAAGAAATAGTAAGCTTTATTGCAAAAGAAAAAATCAATTGTGTATGGTAATTCGAATAAGACGAACGTAATTATCAATATTCAATGTACTGTAACTCGATTTGATAGTTGAAGATAATTGTTTTACTCAAATATTTTTTGCTTAAATACGTTATAATCGATTAAAAATACTTGTGATAAAGATAATTTAGATATTTCTTATTTAGATATTTCAAATTAGATAAGTTTAATAGTTCTGTTGCGTATCGAGAAGTAGTATAATATAATTATCTATTTACAAGATAGTCAAAATATAAAAATTCATTTAAGTTTGGTATAAGGATTTTATGTAGGGTCTACAAGTTCATTTACATAGAAACCCTTTAATATACAAAAGTTTTTAAATCTATTACTTTTCTATAAAAAAAACAGAATTCATATTCAAATTTTGTAATAAGATTTCACCAAGGCCATGACTTAAGTCAAAATGTGTGAAGATGTGGACTGTATATGAAAAATTATTTTAAAAAAATGCACAAAATGAATAACTTTTTAGTAAATTAAGTTGTAGATAAAAATCTGAATGTTAAACAAAAGCTAATAAATTCCTAAAATGTATTTATAAAATATATAAATTTTTTATTAAACTATTTAAACATTTCCGATAGCTGATTTAATCGCATGATCTTAGTATTTCCTGCATTGATTGAGCATCCTCCCCACTTTCACTATCGTAATATATTGCGCGTGCGTATAAATCTGTACACCGTTTTAGAGCCTTGCAGTTGTACAGCTTCTTCACAGTGAAGTCGAGACGTATAGTTGCTACCTATGAATGCAGATTGATGAAAAACTACTGTAAATCTATCATTTACACTCGCGATAACAATCATGTACATCTGTAATAGCTTGTCATTTTATATCTAATAGTAAAGTACATGACAGAAATAATAAAACTAAAGTGAAAATACTGGATAAAATAATAAAAATTAAACTTTAGTGTATTGTATAGTCCACTAAAAACAACAACATGCAACAATTTATGATCAACACTGGCACGCAACTATTCGATACGAGTCACCCATTCTTGTTACTGTTTTACTCTGCCGTCAGAGAGCGTAATCTACAGTATTTGCAAAGGGCAATTATTATGAAGCACCGCTAGTAAAGCAATGTGAAATATAAACGATGCTTGTGTGCGTATGTTTCCAACATGGCTAACCTTTATAACAAATTTCTGAAATTTCTGATTATATTAAATAATGACAGCTATATAAAATTACTTGCAATAAAATAAAATTTAAATAAAAATATTATAAAATATAAAAAATATAATAAAAAAATCGTTACAATAGTGTTTTGTCCAAGTATCAAAAATAGACGCTTAATTAATTATATTTAAAATAGATATTATAATAGATACGTACTGGTATCAGAGTAATACATGGAAGAAATGACTAGAAAGTATTAAGTGTTATTAAATTAATAATAATAAGTACGATTCATATCCTAAACAAATATTAAATGAATATAAGATTTTTAAATAGATAAATAAAAAAACAGAAATATGAATAATAAATGAAAAATTATGTTTCATTTTCTAGTTAGATTAATACTGCTTTATAAAATTGTTTTTTCATTAGAAATTTTTGTAATTTACTGAATTTGTTTATAATATACTTGTAATTAAATATTTGAATAAATATTGTTTATAGTGGTTCTAATTTCTAATTTATATTTTATTAATTTAGAATATTCTAAATATAAGTTAGAATATAAATTTAAATATAAATATAAATTGCTTAAATTTTAGATTTATATGAATATTGTATATTAATGATTTTATGAAATAAACTATTTTTTGATGACTGAAATAAATTATTATAATAGAATTTATCTGCTTATAAATATTCTAAATTATTTTAATTTAAGTTGAAAAGAGTTCCATCATAATTATAAAATATCCCAACATAAAGAAATATAATATCATGATATAATTTATAACAATTATTAAATATAAGAAAAAGAATAATTTCAAATCATTAATAAAATATTTTTTATTTACTTATTTAGATTTTCTTATATATGTACTTATAAATATGTTTATAAGTATATATTTAAAAAATATATTTTATTAAAAATATTGTCATTTTAAGAGGCATTCATATTAACGTTACCAAATTTTGTATATTTACTGTTTTTATTTATGAGAATGTGAATATAATGATAAATCTTTTACTGTATAGTCAAATAAAATAAAATTTCTTACATATAAGATTTTATCATCATTTTATCACTAAGAAAATAGAGCATATTAATACCTTAACTATGACTATAAATAAAATATTAAAAGTTAAAATTTTGATTAACATCTAAGTAATACTTTACAATAAATGTATATGAATTTTATATAAAAAATGAATATTAAAAAAATTAATTTGTTGTTAAGTCTATATATACATACAGACTAATTTGCATTTTCACTATCCTACAATTTCATAAATAAAAATATATATTAATAAAAGTTTCATCTTTTTTATTTAACACTGTAGATAATGTATAGCAAATCATTGAATTTTCTATTTATAAATATATATGCATATTTGTATGTGTATTTCATCATATAAGGCTATTGAAAATTAAATTTTTGACAAATTTTTGATAGTAAATGAAAATTTTTTTAGAGTTATGTATATGGTAATGACAAGCAATTATAAACAAAATTCAAATAATTTTGAGTATGTTTATTTTTCAAATAACCACCATGAACTTATCTGTATTAACCATCAATGCCTTTAACAATGTCTCATCAATGATAGATGAACAATTTATTTGCTCACTAGACCTGTATAATGTCTATGATATAAATGTTTAAAAGGTTATGTTATTGTGTTGTAGAACTTTTTATTAAATATAATAAATATGAGAATTGAGACAACCAAAAAATATATATACATACATACAATAGTACAGAAAATAAATATCTGTTATATAATACACAAAAAAGGATATAAAAAGTACCTAATTAAAATTAAACAGTTCTTTTAAGATCTATTATTATACTATTTACAGTATGTAAAATAATTTAAACATAAAATATATGCATGTATTAAGGAGCTTAATAGTATTATAAAAATAATATATTTATTCAAATAGTTGAATTTTTGTTTGTTCATTAGTCAAGACTAGATCAGAATATTAACTGAAACTTCTTTAGGTGGGTTTCAGGTTAAGGCTAAATTTGCCATATTAGTTGTGCATGCATTTATAATTTAGTGGTAATTGCATTAGTTACAAGGGTTTTGTGTGATGATTCATCGTCACTATATCTTAAATGACAATCACCTTTCTGTTTTTAAAAAGTGAATGTTGTTACTAAGTTTCATATAAAATTATGAAAACTTATCTTATTACTATAAACAAGGAATTTATATAAATATCTTGTAAATTAAACAAAAATATTTAAAATCTTTTCATAAACCTAATATAATTAAAAACAATATTTAAAACTGACATTCCAATAAATAAAGCATAAATTCTTGTAAAAGTATGATAGAAATAGATTTATCAAATATTCTAAATAAAAATAATCATTAAAATAGAGAATTGGTTTACCAATGGGAACTTAAATCTGTAATTGTTTTATTATTTATATTTTATTTACTATATTTCTTATTAATATTTATCTTGTTAATTATAATTTAGCTTGAACATCTTTAATTTATTTATTTAATGTTTTTATATAAATATTATTTTAAAATCTTTATTACACTTAAAATGTAAATATATTAAAATATAACCAAAACTTTAATACTGTTTTAACTATAATAATTTTATATAACTATATAATTATTTATATTTGAATATGAATGTTACATTGATATACGTTCATGTAAAATTAATAGTGGAAAAAATTTATATCGTTTATTGAAATTTTATCTTTAAAATATGTATCTACAACGATTTAAAAATTTATTAATGAATTCTATATAATACGATACATAATTTTAATTACATTCTATAATGTTTAATAAATGTTCGTTGACAGCTGATTTATAAAACGATTTAAAGATTAAGAATACTATTAATACTATTATCAGTTTATTAATTTTAAAATAATTTAATTCATTATTCAGGATAGAAGTAATTACTTTTTTCATTATATATTAAAATTTTTTGATCTGATATTTATATTATATTATTTAAAAATATGTATGGTTTATTTTTTATTTTATTTTTAATTTTTTATGCTCTATCATAGCAGTGTGTCAAAATATTTCATGTGAACGTTTATTTTTTTTATTATTTATGTAAAATATTATTTAAAAGTTTTTATAAAATAGCTAATTTTAGATATAAAAATTTTATTAGAAAATAAGAATTAATAAAATGCTAAAGAATTTAGTAAGATTTATTATGTTACTTATATTAATGACACAGACTCCTATTGCCATATACTTCCAACATAAATGTGAATAAATAATGCTTTCATTCAATAGATATATTAATGATGAAATAAATTAAAATATTAATAGAATTCATAGTATGAATATTAACGGATTATTTAGTGATTCAACGATTATCATTTATAAATTTATAACTTTTTCTAAAATATATATTATCTTTACCGAGAACATTTTAATTAATTATAGTAACAGGTATAATGTAATTCTTGCTTTTAGTTTATTCTTATTATTGCTCAAATTAGTTTTTACAATTATAGTATTAAGTTAAATACTGTTATACTTTAACTATACATCCTTAAAATCAAAAGTATATTTCTTAGTCGTTTGAAAGATCATAACCAGAATACTAAGCTTTTAGTAAATATGTATAGTTATTACCTCTCAAACGACTAACAAATATATTTTTATATTTACATATATTTTCTATCTATATATATATATATGTATATATATATATATATATATAATTGTTTCTAAAATGTAATCTATGATATCTTTAATTTAATTTTTCAAAGTTTAATAAATAATTTATAATATTTACCTTGTAGATCATAAGTTTATTATATGATTTTAATAAATTATAAATAATAATTACTTCAAAAATATTAAATTATATTTTTTATATTTTCTTTTTCATAAATTACAATATGTTAAATAAATTATCAATAAAATAATTTTTATAAATCCTAATATAATTTGTAATACTAATGATTTGTACCATCTACACAAATAATTATATTATATTGCTAATATTATTTTTAAAAATAATAAAAATTAATAAATATTTTTATATGACAATTATAATTTGTGTATTCTTTTTTACACTTCTATTAATTTAATATATCAGTTTATTATTTGTACCACTCAAATATAATTTTACAATTAATATATGTATAAACCTTATTGAAATCAGTAATGATAAAAATACAATTTATTAATAATATAAGAAACATTATTACTGATTAATAACTGTACATATTATAAAATGTTAAGTTTAAAAAATAATAGAATTCTTTTAAAATTATTGAAGATATAAAATTATTATTTACAATAGTTGAACAATATAATTCCTTTTCGATAAACTAAGAATAAAATTTTTAGATAATAAAAATCTACTCCATACAGTATTATTATTTAGTGTAAAAGTAGTGCATATTATGGAATATTTCAGTGAATAAGGGATTGAGCATTAATAATGAAGCTTCATGTAATTCAAGACAAAAAAATTATAACGTTTTGACATACTAGGTCGTTATTTTAACCATATTTTTTGCATACTTGGGTATAATCCTTAGATTTTCTTGAATTTTACTAGTTCTTGAAAATTTATAGAGAATACAAATCTATTCTCGTGCTTGTAAATAATCCATAATTTTCATTACATATGTATAAATATGTAAACATGTTATTAAATTTAATCTTAATAGAAAAAAACTTTCGAATAATAATGACTATAAGTTGATCTTTTTATTTCCTTTTTATTTATGAATAAATGTAAAGTGATATTTTATTCTATTAATTTCAATTTCGATATGTTTTAATGTCTTACAAAATATTGAAGTAATATTATTAAATTTGAAGTTTAATTTGAAGACTACACTGGTTTTAACTACATTTTTTTATGAATAGGTTCGTGTAAAATACCAACTAACAGTCTTTATAATTTTCTTGTATATAATTTTTTTGTTTGATAATAATATTTACAAAACCTCGTGTTTCGACTTCAAATATATGTCGTTTAATATTTTCAAATTTTTATGGTTAATTAGAAAATTTTATAGTTAACAAAATATTAAAAAAATTTAATTTAAACGAAACAGTTTAAAAACAATTGAACTATTATTTTTAACATATTAGAAAAATGTTAAAATTCAAAAATTATTTAGATGTTATTTTATGTTACAAATATACATACTTATTAGCCTGAATGAATATAGGGTGATGAAATATATCCTAGAGTTCGTTCACTAGCTACCTAAGTTTATTCAAAGTATATTTAAAAAATTTGAAAATATTGTTATTTGAACGACAAATCAAAGTTATTTTATAGAAAAATCAAATACAATCGTCATAGTCTACATATTATCAGAGTATTAGTTATCAGTTACAACTTATATATTATCAGATATAGCAGAGACAAGTGCTTGTATTTAAAAATGTCGTATTATTGGAGTAAGCCAAATATAAATTAATACTCATAAGGATGAAGAAACCGATTTTTTGTTATTACCAGATAAAGAATCTGAGAAAATTTTTATGCGAAATATTTTAATAAATCTATATATATATATATAAATTACACATTAAAAAATGTATTATTTGTTTTAAAAGGATCTATCGTTCGGAATGGGTTTTTATATGAAACAATGGAATTTGACTCATAAATTTGATTGAAAATTAGGTCTCTAAGCACAAAGTAGGAACTTCAGATATTCTATTTGTAGAAAAAAGTATAACCAACAAAAGTAACTTTAAAATTTTAAAAAGAATTGTAATCTGATAAAAATATAGAATATTGCAAAAGAAACATTTGTATATTGATAAGTTAGAAGTTAATAAACACATTTAGTAAAATTAATATCGCAGGTAAAACTTGTAAATAAAATCAGTCAACATAAATACTAATATTATAAAATTGACTTTTATAGATATATAATTGCATGATAAATATTGATGGATAAATTATTGTACATAATTGACTGACTTTATTAGAAAATTAAATGGATTTAACTATTTTTAGACTTTGAATATACTATATCTGTATGCAATAAATATATATACCAAATTAGAAATAAAATTTCAACTAATATTATAAAATTGACTCTTATAGATATATAATTGCATGATAAATATTGATAGATAAATTATTGTACATAATTGACTGACTTTAATAGAAAATTAAATGGATTTAACTATTTTTAGACTTTCAATATACTATATCTGTATGCAATAAATATATATACCAAATTAGAAATAAAATTTCAATAGTTCCAATGATTGTGACAAGCTCTGAATACCCTTTATAATAAATTTACGAGGTTGAGGAAGTTCAATTATTTTTGTTGATATTTAAGAAAAGCTCTTGATTAGATATAAAAAAGTATAAACATTTTAGGCAAAGTATAATTACAAATTAGTAAAATTACTAGCATCAGATTAAATAGAATATTCAAAATCGAGATAACAGCTATATAAAAATATGAAAAAAAATCCTTTTACCAAGCTGTACTCAAGCAAATTATATACGTTTATATTTAGAGAAATAGATGCATCAAATTAGTAAATATAAATTTATTTAGTAATTAAAGCATAATATTCGGCATTATATGTAGAAAGATTTTAATGTAATAATGAATCCACAGTAACTGAATTACATACAATCACTCATGAATCGTTTCACAATCACAATTTCACTCATCAAAAAACATATTAAATATGAACTATTTCAATAACCATTGTTTTTTAAATTAATTCATTTAAAATAATTAAAATAATATTCATAGAATAAATATGACAAAAAATAATTTCATTTAAAGGAATAACATATTAATAATTTATAAATTAGTAATGATAAATCTTTACTTTTAATGAATATGTATCAAATATGAATATAAATGTTTATTTAAATAATGTTTTAATATTTTAGAAGTAATAAAAAGTTGTATAATAATGCAATTTTTGTTGTTTGACTTGTACATTAAGCAGCACTATCAATATATTTTTCGTTGGAAAACATAATTTGTTGATATATTTTTTCACTTAAATAAATTTTCAATCTTGGAATAAATAGTTTTTTATATTATAATTATTTTTATATATAATTTTTATATATAATTTATATATAATTATATATAATTTTTATATATAATTATATTATAATGTTTATATTATAATTACCAATGATGAAGAAGTGTTAAAATATAGAATTCATTTTATCAAAACAATTAGATTAGCATTTATATATATATTTATATATACATGATATTAAATTTCAATATTTAATATATTTATCACATATTTTAATATTGGAATCTTCAAACTCATATTTCATTTCAATGAAAAAGTTCAAATCAAAATTGTTTCAAATACTACCTAGAAAAAAATATGTAAATACATTTGCAGTTTAATTACTTAGGCTAAGTGCAATGTAATACAAATTGACTTATTAATATTAATTAATAAATACATTACAATTTAACTCACAGAACATCCTAATAATTTAAATTTTAGATTTATTTTAACTACAAATCATTTTATAAAACTAAAATTTCTTCAGTTTATATTTTAAAAATCTATGAAATAGTTTCATTATAGTTATAGAATATTATCCAAAACCAGTATATGAATTCAAATAAAAATAAAGTGCACTTAAAAGCTGGTTTGAAAAATTTTGTCTTTGTAGATAAATGTATATATATAATGTATATATAATCAAAAAATTTTCATTTTGGCTTATAATTAAGTAAATCTTTTATTCTAACATGTAATATTCATAAACAAAAGTTGTATCTCAAGAGGTTATGTCCCATGTTTTTAAAATATAATATTCCAAAATAAGTATTCGAAATCATTGTTTTTTCAAATTAATTGAATAAGACAGAGTTAATATATAAATTTAAATGAAAAAATATCATTAAATGTGCAGCCAAACTCAAGATGTTTTTATGATATACCTTTTAAATATTTTAAATGATATATACCGATAAAAATTTAGGAGAAATAGAAGGATTAATGTAAAATATCAAAAAAAGAAATTTTTTGACTTATTTTTTATTAATGAAACTATTATTTAATAGTTCAAATATTGAAGTATACTACAAATAATTTTGAAAGTTAAGAATGTAAAAGTTGTATGATTATTAATTCTGCAGTAAAATATTATTTTAATAAAAATATAAATTAAATTGGAATATATAAAAAGAAAGTTAAATCATTTAACTTAAATTAGCAGTTATTATTCCACTTTTAATAAACTCACCAGCTATCCTGAGTACAGCTCTATCAGCGGGATCTAATTGTAAAATGCTTAAAGGCTTATCCTTAGCCCATTCTTTGAGACTGCCATCCAATTCAAATTCCATAGCTTTTGTAAATTAGTTATGATTAATTTACATATTGTTGTAAGTATAGATCACATTAACAACAGTACATACCTTTACACTTCCCTTTCTTCATACATATACTAATATCGTCATTACTAGTTTTATTCAAATGTTTTAGTGAATTAAATGCATCTAGTGACACTTGGATAGTCAACGTGATAAGGGTGTATTCCACTCATTATATTTTCCAATATCTGTGTACGAAAGTAAATGCAATGGGTTATTTAGTTTTATGGATGAATAATGTTGTGATCTCATTGGGACATTACAAGTTTTGCTTACAGTTGTATGATCAACACAAATTTCTTTTAGCTGTGCTCGACAACTATTTCATGTGTAGTTCTTCTTTTCTTATGTCTCTGATGAGTGTTTTTGAAAATCTAAAACAAGACATAGTTTATCACTAATTTAATTAGATGATTTTTATAATAATTATTGAATTATTATAAATTTAAATATAAAATTTTTGATAAAATAAAATCTTATATAAAATTATAATTTTAATTAATTATTAATTAATAAGATTTAAAAAAAGCTAGGATTATATGCCCTATTCTTTTAATTTTGAAGATTTAAAAAGAAGTAAAATTATAAGAAATATAAAAATTATGACGGTGTTTTATTTAAAACAGAGAAATTTATCGCATAAATGATAATCTATGGATAGGGTAAAATTAATTTTAAACTTATGTATGTTTATATTAAAGTTGTTTTATAAAAATATAATTATTTTTAATAGAATTTGATAACTAATTTTAATATTAATATAAAACAGAATTTATTAGTAAATTTTATAAATTAATAAACTTAAAATTTATTTTAAAACATGTACAAATCGCCCGTCACTTCTATTATTTAAGTTGGAGGAAGTCGTACCAAAGTAATGCACTGGATACTGTGTATTTAGAATTATAGAAATATAGTTTAATAAATATATTTATTTTGCAAATAAAAGATAAATACTATTAAATGATCAATATTATATATTTTATTTTTATAGAAGTGTTTGAATGCATTAAAAATTAAAAATTTTTTGGTGATAAATTAAATTATTATATTATTAATTTAAATGAATTATTTAAAAAAAAATAAAAATATATTTAGAACTTAATATAATTAATAAAAAAATTAATAAATAAATTATAAGAATGATTATAAATAAAAATATTGATAAATAAAGTATTATTAAAATTTAAAAATTTAGTAAAAAATAAAATACTATTAAAATTTATATTTAAAGTATTGTAAAAGAAATTTGTTAATTTATATAAAATAAATAATGATATTATATACCTTTTGTTTATTAAAATTAATAAATAAACTTATTTATTTCTCGAAACTAATAGATTTAATTATGTAATTTAATGTAATAATATTATTAAAATTTGTTAATTTGAAAATATTTCTCGAAATTAGTATATCTAGTTATTTTATAAATGAATTTAATTCAGATTGAATTATTTATTAATTTAATTTAATTAATTCAATTATTAATTCAATTAAAAATTTAAGGGATAAACTTTAAATTTATATTAATATAAAAAATATTTAATTAATAGGGATATTAAAATAATTTTTAATTATAAAATAAAATTTAAATAAATGGAAATACAAATTTTTATAAAAATATTGAATTAATTATAAAAATAAAAATTTTAATTTAGTTTTGAAATAATAATAAAATTAGTAAAATTAAAAATTTTAAATATATTAATTCATATTGATAGGTTAAATTAAGGAATTAGATAAAAATTTTATTCGCCTGTTTATTAAAAACATGATTTATTGATTTCAATATTAAATTTAATCTGTTCAATGAATAATTAAATAGCTGCAGTATTTGGACTGTACAAAGGTAGCAAAATTAATTGGCTTTTTAATGAAGTCGAGTATGAATGATTGAACGAAATAAAAGCTGTCTCAATTTAATTGAATATTGAATTTTATTTTAAGTAAAAATTCTTAAATAAATTTAAAAGACCAGAAAACCCTATAGAATTTAATAATTTAATTAATATAATTAATTAATATATTTATATTTTATTAATTAAATTATTTAATTTTTTTTTAAATTAATCGTAAAATTTATTAAAATTATACTAAATTAAATTATATATATATATAATATAATTAATTAAAAATCATAAATTTATGATAAAATTATTAGAAATCCATTAGTAACGAAATTATATATAACTACTTTAGGGATAACAACGTAATTTTTTTGGAGAGGATATTGAAAAAAGAGTTTCCGACCTCGATGTTGAATTATTAAATAAATTAAATATTAGATTATTAATCTAATATTAAAACAAATAATTCTTTTATTAAGTTTCATATTATATACTTCAGCTGTTTTGAAAAACAAAATTTCAAAAACAGAATTTTTTATATTTTTAAGGTAACACCATTGCTTAACTCAATTGAAATAAAAATCTTTAAAATATTTTATTCGTATCTTTACTTTTTAGTTCTGCAGATTATTTCTGTAGATTTCATTGAAAAAGTATTAATTTAAAATTAATATATAAATTTTATAATAAAATAATAAAATTTTAGTTTTGAAGTTATAAATAATCATTAAAACAAATATTTCTAACAAAAATATATGGTATAATTAAACTAATACAAAACTCTATAACTTTGTATAGTCAAGAACTAAAAAAATAAAATAAATAAATAAACGTTTTTGTTAGTGTATTAATATATTACTTTAAAGTTAACTAAGAACCTTTTATTATAATTATAGTTAAATTAGCAATATCTACTTGTTCAGTGCTCTGTTGATCTTTAAATAAACATTAATTATAATAATTTTATTAAATTATTTAATCGAATATATTCATAAAAAACTTTTTATTAGACTAAAACAAATAATGTCGATAATATCCATACAAATATAAAGCAGAATTATTATTTAACATAATCATGTATGAGACAATACATACGTATTATATTCATTATAAAAAAAATTAAAAACATATTTTATAAATATTCGTCAATAAGAAGAAATACATAATTTGCAATTCATTCACCTTTACTTAATCTGCAGTATTTAATTATTTTTTATAAAATATTGATTAAGAATAAAACATTTATATTTAACTTTAATTGTTTCAATTTTTCATAATAATGCAAATTCAATTATTATATTATTTAAAACGACTATAATTAATTCATGCTGATCTTATGCTATTTAAAGCATTAAATAATAAACAAAAAATTAGAAATTTGTTACATATATATATATAGGTATTAATATAAAATATTGACAAATAAGGTTTCTTAAATGTAATATATAAATATATATATACTAGACGTATTTTTAAGCATTTTATATTATATATAAATGCCGAAGGAACTATCTATTTTTCCAATAAAGGTTCAAACTTAACATTTACATAAAATTAACTACTTTTCATTTTTATAAGGATGACTTTATAAGTAGATATTTAATAATCACTTAAATATTACCTTACTATCGAAATAATACTAGAATTAAAAAGAGAATAAAATAATAAAATACTAGAAATAAGTTTGAAAACTATACTGTTCCATTTTTTAATTTAGGTTATGAAGGATCAAGATAGCGTTGAAAAATATACTTATAGAAAAGAGTGGTGTCGAAATAAGTTTGAAAACTATACTGTTCCATTTTTTAATTCAGGTTATAAAGGATCAAGATAGTGTTAAAAAATATGCTTATAGAAAAGAGTGGTGTCGATATGGAGGAAAAAAAATACGGCATATTAGAGGAAAAACAATTATATTCTTACTTCTCGGATTCCGTAAAAATTTTTTAACGACACAAGTAATCAAGAATATATTATTCACCATATCCTAAATTACATCCAGGATAAAAATGTATTCATAAATAGTACAGTAATTACACAGATGGCAGGACAGTAATTGCGTTTAGGATGTACATTATGAAGCATAAATTGAATGACCTCTTAAATTTTAAATTTTACGGTTGATCTTAATTATTTTAATTATTCATTATGCACTGGTTTAAGTAAAGGTATATATATTTGGGGACTAGACCAATTAATTCACATATTTAAAAGTATTAGGACTGTAAGAATATTTAATTGTTTACGCTAGTTGAATTAATAAGACTCACACTAGTAAATGTAATTGACACAAATTTTAAACCATGAAGTATGTAACTCATCTAATACTAGGCTACTACTAAGTTAATAGCTTAAAATGTTTAATACGTAGATACAGCAACAATAATATATAATCTTTCTAAAAGATTAGTTACATTCTTTCATAGAAAAATTTTGTTTTATTTTTATTAATTTATTATAGTATAAAAGGCTATTCTTAAAATATCTTAAATAATAAATACAAATATTAACTATCTTAATATCGACATTAAAAATATACAGATGTATAAATAAAATCAATAAATATATTAAAATAATATCAATTTAAACATGAAACTTCAAATTTATAAATTATTTGAGTATACTATTTAAATATTTTGTAAATATATATTATATGTTTTTATTTTATACAAAAATATTTTATAATTTTTTCTATTTGTAAATTTTTTCTAAATCGTATTTTTTAAAACATATAAAACGTCTTATCGAAATTGTGCACATTTAAAATAAATAATAAGTTTAAATTTTTTTATATATGTTTTGATTATATATATTCAAAGGCGCATTATTTAAGTTTTCTGTCAAGTCTAATTTTTTACTCGTTTTACAAGTTTTCATGATAGATTTTTAGGATGGTACATATTAATGTTTTTCAATTTAATTACTACTTATATTTGTGTATCATAAACAACCGTTAAGCATTATTTTAAACTTTTACAAATTCTAAATAATAATAGTCAATAAAGTTTTATGAAAACTAGGTGTATTTATCTGTGTACAAAT
Organism: Ceratosolen corneri; assembly: GCA_030522565.1. NCBI lineage: Eukaryota > Metazoa > Arthropoda > Insecta > Hymenoptera > Agaonidae > Ceratosolen > Ceratosolen corneri. The sequence goes on along the minus strand of JAPYYT010000106.1, from coordinate 5,334 downwards.
CTGTATTAAATAACTTTAATTAATTCATGTTAATGAAAGAAATTTATTTATTTCAAATAATTTTAAATACATAATTTTCAACAAATCTGTATAATAAAAATATATATTAGTTGCTAGCCAGGTTCAATTTTATTTAATATAAAAAGTTATATATGTATAAATTAATAATTATATTTGTTATGTTGAATAATTTTTTAGTTTATTAAATTGTGAATTTCATACTATAAACCATTTTTAATTATTTTTAAAAATTCTACAAAAATACAAAATAAATTCTTTCAAACAACTTATATAAAAATTATACTCTTATTAATTGAATAGGTATCTATAACATTTATTAAAATTAAAATTTTTATTAAATAAATTTTGATCATGTACCAATAGCAATTATTTTAAAGAATCATTTTTTATTTTGAAGCTATGAAAATATATTTTAATTGTGATTTGATTAATTATTAGATGTTAATATATAATGTATAATGTTAATATGATAATATATAATTTAGCTATAAGTAAATCGAACCTATTTATAATTATACTTATGGTTTTAATTTTCTTAATATTATTTAAATATTTATTTTCGTTAATAATGAATTACCATTTATACAACATTTTAATTTAATTTCCTAAAAGTATTAGTAATTTAATTCTTATATTCATCTTTTTAATATTAATAGACAAGAATAATTATTTTCAATTTAAAAATCATTGTGGTTTAAAATTTTTTTTTATTAGTAATAGTTTTTTTCCATAAGTATTCAAAGTTTTCTTGCATTGTTTCTTTTTTTTGTCGAAGAACTTGAATTATTTCTTCTTTCTTTATGTTGAATTAATTTTCCAATCATCGTAATTCTCTTTGATTGTTCATATTCATTTGATGTGTATTTGATTTATAATCTTTAACACATTTGTCAATTGAAGTAAATTGTGTCTTTATTCTTTTTTGAACAACCTATAAAAATTCAATAAATTCTTAAAATAGGATAAAAATTAATTGTAGAATTATCTATGAAATATATACTTTTACTTGACTTTTCAATATTTCTATTTTATGGATAATATCATCTCTAAAATAGTGCATATCTTTATTTTCTGTTTCTCTTTTACTTAAATAGCTTAGTAAATTCTTTGTTTGAGTAATCAATTTTTGTTGATCTCTTATTAACTTTTCACAATATGAGGTTGTTTTAATTAATTGACTCTTGAATGAATCACGTGATCCTTTAATTAAATTAATAGTACTCTGCAAATTTTGTACTTCATGCTGCATTTGTCTGAAATTGAAAAATTTTAAACTTAGGTATACTTTAATAAATTTGTTTATTTACTTAGACATTATATACTTTAAATTCTTTTCTAAATTTCTACTTTGACTTTTAAAATGATTACATTCTGTAATAAGAATTAATTCTGGATTTTCAATTTCTGATTTTATTTTTTTAAAATATTTTATTGGTTTATTTAACTTTTGTTTATCAAACAAAAATTGATTATTAAATTCTTCAAATAGTTTTTTATATTCTTTAGTATTAATGTGTACAGATGTAGGCATAAATCTTGAATTATTTTTAAATTTTTCATAATCAATATTCAAAATTTTATACTTATATTTTAAATTATTTAATTCATTTTTACAATTTAAATATTCCTTATTCACTTTACTACTATTTTGACTCAGTATTTCATGTTCTTTTTTATATTTACTATGAATTTCTTCAATTTTCTGTTGTTGAATAGTGGATTGTTTACTAAGAAGATTATTTCTGTCTTTAATAACATTAACATCTTTTTCAATTAATTTTATCTGTTGCATGTTATCATTAAACTAAATAAAAATTATATAAAAGATTTTTGTTTAAAAAAAATAATTTTTATATTTAAAAATATTATTTCAACTACTTGCATACCTTCATTTTTATATTTCCAATTTCAATATAGAGATTATTATTTTCATTAATAACTTTTTTAAATTTATCAGTAAAAATATCAAGTTCAGTTTTACATCTTTGTATTACTTTATCTTTTTTATTAATATTTTCTTGGTATATATTTAATAAAGGACCAAATATATGAAAATTTATTCTTCTCCATGTTTTTAACGAAACTTTTTTTTCAAAATCATCATTGATTTCATCTATAATATTAGTAATAGTTCCTTTCTCTATCCTTTTATCAGGTATTTTTAAATTAATATGATTTTTTTGTATTTCTAAATTTAAGCAAAAAATTACATTTTTTAATAATTTCATATCTTCTTGTAATAGAGCATTATCAATTTTAAGTTTTTCTATTATAGTTTTAATATCATTTCGTTCCTGTTCCAATACTTTAATAATTATGATACATTTCTCAAGATACATATATAATTGTTTGAATTTTTCTTCTTGATAAATTAATAAAGTATTTGCTTTATTATGGTAAGTTTGAATATTATAATAACTTTGTTTCAGTTTTTCATATTTTTCTTTAAATTTCCAAAATATTTTATTTTCTTTAATAATAAATTGTTTTAATTTTATAAATAATGATAAGATATTATTCTAAAGATATATAAAATATACCTGGTAATGCTTTTATTTCTTTCAATTTTAGTATAAGTGTATTATTTTTCTTAATTAATCTGACAATTTCTTTACACAAATAATGTTTATTTCTAGATTTCAAATATAATTTAACGTTTTTATATTTATTTTGGAATGATTCATTTAGTAATAAATTTGACTTTAAAATATATTTTTTAGTAGTATCAACTTTCCATTGATGTCTAAAATGACGTAATTTTAATACACTTTGTTTACCTTTTATGTCACTTGTATATTTATGTTGCTAAAACATATTTAATTACAATAAAATAAATTTTAAATATTCAAAAAATTTATTTATAATGAAAACAATCAGAAAAATATTTCATAACTCATGCATATTAATATAATATACATAATACTATATACTAAATATTATATATGCATTAAAATAATTTTGAAAAATTAGATTAATTCAATTAATTCAATTAGATGAAATTCTCACTTTTTTATTAATACTGTTAGAACTGTACGTTCCTGTAGTTTTAAAAAAATATGACATATTTATAAATACTAATTAATCAACTAAATATAAATACTGAATAAATACATTTCTGATTTTAAATATCTTATAAAATTTAAAAAATTTATCAATATTTGTATTTGTATTGACACTGCTATGGAAACAATTTGTTGTAGTTTGATGATTAGGCACTATGGTAAAATAATAAGAGCCCGTACATTTGATATAACTTATACATAGGATTGTAGTTAATAGCATAATTTATTAAAAATAATAAAAATTAATATTTTGAAATTATAAACAAAATATAGAATTAAAGTTTATATATTTGAAATTGAAAAATAACCGATCTTTAATAACAATCTTAAGGAAGATTTATAACAAAGATTAAAAAACTATACAAGAAATGCAATTGAGAGTACTTGTTTTTGAATTCAAACTTGATAACCTTATTCTATACAAGTATATTATATTAATATTTAATAACACGTTCTAAAATCAGTTTTATCCAACTATATTAAAATTAGTATTGTATAAAACATTTTATTTTATTTTGTATGTATAATATTTTTTGTTATAGTAATAATTATAATATAACATATTTTCTGTAATATAATATTTTTTTATTATAAAGTTATATATATTTTATGAAGTGTGCTTGACATTTGTGCAATGTACATTAAATTATAATAGTACAGGTATAATAATATATGAATATTAATTATTATTAATATTAATATTAATAAAATATTAATTAATATTATATGAAAATGTACTTGTTCAAACGTCACACAAACATCTCTTAAAACTATATAGAAACGATTGAGAAAGGATGACAACTGTCAGAATTTATACAATTCATGAGACAATACAGCGAAGTCGGCGATATGAAAAGACCCAATAATTATATAAAATTAGCATCATTATTATTTGCCACATCATGGTGTATCAAAACAACATAGTGCCACCACCAAGTTAAGAGTAGTCTTCAACGAATCCAGTGCAACATCATCAGGGTATTCCATTGATGACATAATGCATACTGGAGTAAATTTGTATTTAGATATTTTCCGACAATACAAATACTTATTTTCTATGGATATCACTAAGATGTACAGGCAAATCAAAATCCATGAAGATGATTGGGAATTTTTTATGAAAATACTTTATGTTGACGAAGAAGGTAAAGATTTTTGTGCCAATTTATTTAATAACCATTACTTATGGCTTGAAAGCCGCTCCATTATTAGCAGTGAGTTATTAACATCCTGCAACCAGTTAAAGATGAACGGGATGATTTTTCCCTCGCTGTGCCTTCTATAACTTCAGGTAGATATGTAGATGATATATATTGGAAGTACAGACTCTATACAACAACTAGAAAAAATAGCTCTGCAACTTCGTAGTCTTTGTATGACGGGGGGCTTTTCTTTAGCAAAATGGCACACAACAGATCCAAACATCATAAATACCTTGAATGAAAGTGACCACCAAGGCTCGTTTATAACATTTGATTATTGCAAAATCCGTATATTAGAAGATTCTTTTAAATTTTCAACTAAAACAACAACTACAAATTCTAAAGCAACTACAAAAAGATTAATATTATCTGAAAGTGCCCATATCTTTAATTCCCTAGGTTTTGTATACCCTGCAGTGATCAAAGCAAATATGTTCTTACAACAGCTGTGGACAGAAAATTATCATTGGAATGAGTCAGTGTCGGATGGTCTAGTACAAAGTTCGACCAACATCAGAGCAAAGTACAATGAACTTTCTGATATCACAATTCAACGCTGGTTATTTACATGGAGTGACACCATGGTGGAATTGCATAGCAACTACAAAGAAAGAGGAAATTGATACCGAATAAGCTAACTAAAGAGAACTTGGAAAAAGTAAAATTATTTTGGATAAAAACAATACGGGCTATTTTCTTCTCTCTTGAGATTACACAATTCCAAAAGCAAGAAGAATTTTATCTCAAGCACATAATGAGTCGCTTGAGTGCATAAATTGATGCTGAAGAAATTATTCGTGTTAGCAGAAGACTCAATGAGGCATCATTACCTAAAGGAACCAAACATCCTGGTATTCTTCCTTTGGATAATAACAATGTTTTTTTTTAAAGAGATAGTCTAATTTTTAGGCAATCAATAATTACGATAATAAATTTGTTTATAAATTGTGTTTGTTCGAGAACCGAATAGAAAAAGGAGGACCCCCAAATAATATTGTTTCTTTACTATTTTGCTTAGAATGTTTTTATATTTATGATTGCCAGATGGC